>JAVIAB010000008.1:11291729-11563079 GCA_032433765.1 Megaustenia siamemsis
ATCTATCTATCTATCTATCTATCTATCTATCTATCTATCTATCTATCTATCTATCTATCTATCTATCTATCTATCTATCTATCTATCTATCTATCTATCTATCTATCTATCTATCTATCTATCTATCTATCAATCTATCTGTCTGTCTGTCTGTCTGTCTGTCTGTCTGTCTGTCTGTCTATCTATCTGTCTATCTGTATATCCATCTGTCTGTCTATCTGTCTGTCTATCTGTCTGTCTGTCTGTCTGTCTGTCTGTCTGTCTGTCTGTCTGTCTGTCTGTCTACCTTAGTCGACCCATAGAGCATAAACTCAGATAGTCTTTCTCTGTTTCGAAACGTTTCCTTCTATCAGTTTTCAATCATTGTAAAGATATTTTATCAAATCTCGCCATTTGTCTCTATTCTGTTCAAGCCTCTCGATCTCATTGAGGGAGCCGATTCCTGCTGCCTTTGCCACTCTGATCAATGTTCTTCTCAGAGTCTCTCTGGTTTTGCCTCTTTTCCTCCTACCTGTTGTTTCCCACTTGAAGACTTACTTTGTTATTCGGTTAATATCTCTTCTCATCACATGTCCAACATATGACCATCGTCTTTTCTTTATTACTGAAGATATTAGTGGTTGATTGGCGATTTCTCTAATTTCCTTGTTTGATTTGAATTCGTCCCACGCTATACCAAGTATTCTCCTCAGACATTTGTTTTTAAATGCGTTCAACTTTGTTTCTATATCTTTTGTTGTTTTCCAGCTCTCACGTGATAATTACATTTTTTACTTTATAAAAATCGTCATACGAACCGTAGTTAAAAAAAAAAAAACAAAACATGTTTACAGCTTTAGTTCCGGTTTCCACATTATTTCACGTAAAGCCCACAATGAACAAACCCACACAACACGCCCTTCTATGAAGCCCCTTTCAGAATCATTTCACGAAATCATTGCATTATAAAAATAACCAACAAACAAAAAAATGAAGTCTTTAGGAAGATGACAAAAAAAAAAAAAAAAAAAAAAAAAAAAAGCAACCCGGCTAATTTAATTGTAACAGCCCCTCTCCATCACCCCTCCTCGGACCTACTTCTATTTTAATATCGCCCAGGGAAACATGTAATTCCGCTGTCCTTTCAGAAGTGCTCCATTGTTATTGAAGAGTCCTATTATGAACCTGTGATTTGTGTTAAATCCTCCTGATTGTTACGTTGTCTTGGCCGGGAACAATCTTGTCGACACTTAAGCACAGCCGCAGCTGCCTCCACGTTAACGACGTGAATCAAGGAAATTCTGACATGTTTTTGTTTTTTTTTCATTTATCTAGGACGAGTTGACGTCCATAAAGAGAGAAATGAGAAATGAGGTCAGGGAACGAGTTGAACACAATGAATTGTGACAGCTTTAAATAGGAGAACACAAAACTGGTGACGTTGCGGCATAAGCGCGGCCTTTCTCAGACAACAATAACAAAACAGACAGATGGAGGAAACACAAGAGAAATGGGTAGTTTACTAGTTCAGTGTCCCAAATTATTTCTGCTGGCGACTAACGTCCCCTTGCACTTTATTCAGTGGTTCTCTAAATATGTCATTAGAAAGACCCCTTTGTTAGATTTAAGGCTTGGAATAGTCTACACTACAACTAAGCCAAAACATAACTATAAACCCTAAGCCTTGCCATCATCGGGAGCCACGATAGCTCAGTGGTTAGTGAACTGGACTAAAAAGGACAAGATGTAGGGTTTGATCCCAACATCATGCGGCATAAGCGCGGCCTTTCTCAGACAACAATAGCAAAACAGACAGATGGAGGACACACAAAAGAAATGGGTAGTTTAGTAGTTCAGTGTCCCAAATTATTTCTGCTGGCGACTAACGTCCCCTTGCACTTTATTCAGTGGTTCTCTAAATCTGTCATTAGAAAGACCCCTTTGTTAGATTTATGGCTTGGAATAGTCTACACTACAACTAAGCCAAAACATAACAATAAACCCTAAGCCTTGCCATCATCGGGAGCCACGATAGCTCAGTAGTTAGTGAACTGGACTAAAAAGGATAAGATGTAGGGTTTGATCCCAACCGACGGCTTCCGGTTCACCCAGCCATAAATGGGTACTGGATTTTTTTTCTGGGAAAGTAAAGCGGCACGGGCGTAATACCGACCACATTACCCCAAAAATCAAGTGCATCATATCAGTTCTTTTGCTGACTGTTTTCCATGCCATGACACCAAGCTATCCAGTATTTTCTCTCTTTGTCGTCCGCGATCTCTCCTTCCTGTTATTTTGCCAGTTGTAACCAAGTATTCCAACTTTCCTATTCTCATGATGTGTCCGAAAAATGTTGATTGCTTCTTTCTGATGTTTTTAGGAGCTCCCTTTTTGTGTTGGTGTCTTTAAGAACTTCCTCATTGGTCTTTTTAGCTGTCCAGGGAACTTTCAACATTCTTCTGAGAAATCCCATCTTTGTGGTCTCTAATCGTCTTTTCATTTGTTTGTCTACTGTCCATGATTCTCTTCCATAGGTCAAAATTGGTTCTATATAGCACCGATGAACTCTCTTTCTCACTTCTACTGACATAGATTTGTTGCATAAAATATTTTTCATTTTCTGAAATGCTATTTAGGCCTGAGCTATTTTGCTTTTTATTTCTGTGGTGCATCTTCCATCTGATGTTATTATTGTGCCCAAGTATTTCAAACGTTGCACTTGTTTCAGATTTGTCTTGTTTATTTTTATGCTGCATGATGGTGATGATTGTTTCTTCGATATGACCCTTACTTCTGTTTTCTCACTATTCAGACTGAGACCTTTCTTAAGCCTTGTAGAAAACAACATTATATTTAACTGCACAAAAGCTAGAAATTGTTGATAATTCAAGCATGTTCAGTCAGTGAGGGGAGATCACTAGTTTAGCAGACATAATTTGGGATACTAAATTCGTAAATTACCGAGAAATGTAGTTGAATTTAATTACATTATAGGAAGCATTTTTAGAAACACACTCTAAAGCTTTAGCTCAAACAAGAAGTAGACAAATACATAGAAAAAGAGAATACACGACGAAAGAAAAGAAAAACTATCAATTCCTAGGAGCGTTGCAAAATCCATAGTCAGCTATGGCTGACGGAGGTTACTATTCTATGATTTCAAGTTTTTCGAGACCTCGTTCAATTTTACTGAAAGGGGGTGGTGGAAACAGTGGGGGTAGGCGGGGGGCCTCAAACATTTTCCCTTAGAGTCTCATCAAAACAGGGCCAATTTGTAGCTTAGAAAGTCTGTCGAATGCCGAGATGGGATGTCACAGTGTTTCATACTTCATAGAATTACATGTGGAAAGATTAACATCAAATGTATGGAATTTATTTGTGAATTCATATTGATCACGGAAATATAAAGTAAGTGCAATTAACGTAATTTATTTTGAAAATATAAAGTAAGTAAAATAAACTTAATTTATCATGGAAATATAGAGTAAGTGAAATGAATGTAATTCGTCATTTAAACATAGACTAAGTAAAAGTAATGCAATTTATCATGAAAATAAAAAGTAAGTAAAAATAAAGTAATTTATCATGAAAATATAAAGTAAAATTAGAGTAATTTATCATGAAAATATAAAGTAAGTAAAATTAAACCTAATTTATCATGAAAATATAAAGTAAGTAAATTTAAAGTAATTTATCATGAAAATATAAAGTAAAATTAGAGTAATTTATCATGAAATATGAAGTAAGTAAAAGTAACGTAATTTGTCATGGAAATATAAAGTGAGAAAAACTGATGTAATTTGTCATGGAAATATAAAGTGAGAAAAACTGATGTAATTTGTCATGGAAATATAAAGTGAGAAAAACTGATGTAATTTGTCATGGAAATATAAAGTAAATAAAATAAATGCAATTGTTCATAGATTATAAGTCTTACTCGATGATATTCACATTTATCTCGGGTACTCGCACATTACCGTTAACTTCTTATGTTAGAGAGAGGTTCATTTGACTTCTTATGTTACAGAGAGGTTCATTTGACTTCTTATGTTAGAGAGAGGTTCATTTGACTTCTTATGTTACAGAGAGGTTCATTTGACTTCTTATGTTAGAGACAGGTTCATTTGACTTCTTATGTTAGAGAGAGGTTCATTTAACTTCTTATGGTAGAGAGAGAGGTTCATTTAACTTCTTATGTTAGAGACAGGTTCATTTGACTTCTTATGTTAGAGAGAGGTTCATTTAACTTCTTATGTTAGAGAGAGTGGTTCATTTAACTTCTTATGTTAGAGAGAGGTTCATTTGACTTCTTATGTTAGAGAGAGAGGTTCATTTAACTTCTTATGTTAGAGAGAGGTTCATATAACTTCTTATGTTAGAGAGAGGTTCATTTGACTTCTTATGTTAGAGAGAGAGGTTAATTTGACTTCTTATGTTAGAGAGAGAGGTTCATTTAACTTCTTATGTTAGAGAGAGAGGTTCATTTAACTTCTAATGTTAGAGAGAGGTTCATTTAACTTCTTATGTTAGAGAGAGGTTCATTTAACTTCTTATGTTAGAGAGAGAGGTTCATTTAACTTCTTATGTTAGAGAGAGGTTCATTTAACTTCTTATGTTAGAGAGAGAGGTTCATTTAACTTCTTATATTAGAGAGAGAGGTTCATTTAACTTCTAATGTTAGAGAGAGGTTCATTTAACTTCTTATGTTAGAGAGAGGTTCATTTAACTTCTTATGTTAGAGAGAGGTTCATTCAACTTCTTATGGTAGAGAGAGGTTCATTCAACTTCTTATGTTAGAGAGAGAGGTTCATTCAACTTCTTATGTTAGAGAGAGAGGTTCATTCAACTTCTTATGTTAGAGAGAGAGGTTCATTCAACTTCTTATGTTAGAGAGAGGTTCATTTAACTTCTTATGTTAGAGAGAGGTTCATTCAACTTCTTATGTTAGAGAGAGGTTCATTTAACTTCTTATGGTAGAGAGAGGTTCATATAACTTTTAGAGAGAGCTTCATTCAACTTCTTATGTTAGAGAGAGGTTCATTTAACTTCTTATGTTAGAGAGAGGTACATTTAACTTCTTATGTTAGAGAGAGCTTCATTTAACTTCTTATGTTAGAGAGAGGTACATTTAACTTCTTATGTTAGAGAGAGAGGTACATTTAACTTCTTATGTTAGAGAGAGTGGTTCATTTAACTTCTTATGTTAGAGAGAGTGGTTCATTTAACTTCTTATGTTAGAGAGAGGTACATTTAACTTCTTATGTTAGAGAGAGGTTCATTTAACTTCTTATGTTAGAGAGAGGTTCATTTAACTTCTTATGTTAGAGAGAGGTTCATTTAACTTCTTATGTTAGAGAGAGGTACATTTAACTTCTTATGTTAGAGAGAGAGGTACATTTAACTTCTTATGTTAGAGAGAGGTTCATTTAACTTCTTATGTTAGAGAGAGGTACATTTAACTTCTTATGTTAGAGAGAGGTTCATTTAACTTCTTATGTTAGAGAGAGGTACATTTAACTTCTTATGTTAGAGAGAGCTTCATTTAACTTCTTATGTTAGAGAGAGGTACATTTAACTTCTTATGTTAGAGAGAGGTACATTTAACTTCTTATGTTAGAGAGAGGTTCATTCAACTTCTTATGTTAGAGAGAGGTTCATTTAACTTCTTATGTTAGAGAGAGTGGTTCATTTAACTTCTTATGTTAGAGAGAGGTTCATTTAACTTCTTATGTTAGAGAGAGTGGTTCATTTAACTTCTTATGTTAGAGAGAGGTTCATTTAACTTCTTATGTTAGAGAGAGGTTCATTCAACTTCTTATGTTAGAGAGAGGTTCATTTAACTTCTTATGTTAGAGAGAGAGGTTCATTTAACTTCTTATGTTAGAGAGAGGTTCATTCAACTTCTTATGTTAGAGAGAGGTTCATTTAACTTCTTATGGTAGAGAGAGGTTCATTTAACTTTTAGAGAGAGCTTCATTCAACTTCTTATGTTAGAGAGAGGTTCATTTAACTTTTAGAGAGAGCTTCATTCAACTTCTTATGTTAGGGAGAGGTTCATTTAACTTCTTATATTTGCTTATTTTACTAAAACAAGGTGTCGCGGACCTGAAAAAGGGAGGGTAAAGGCTGGGTGTCGAGTGAAGATGAATATAAGAACGATAACCTGATGCTGTTATAGGGAAACAAATCATTGTTAGAGAAGAAAGATGGATGGGTCCTGTTATCATGAGACACCCAAAATGACTAGAACTCTACAATTGATAATATATAGTTGAAAAATGCTTATGGTTATGGAAGGCCCCGGTATCACTGCAAACGAATTAAAATCCATAATTGCTCAACCGCTCGTGCCAGCGGAATCATCCAAATTACTAACTCATCTCCAAAAAAAGAAAGGTAGCTGTAGTCCTGATCATAGCAGTTTCAGCACACGCCAAAAGACATAAGACGAAACCGCACAGAAAGTGAACAGAAGTTGAAATATATACATGTATATAAAGAGCATGATGGGAGAAGAATGTGGATAATTGAGGAACTGGGTTATGGCATGTAACAGTGAAAACCCCTGATAGCGGTCTGATTGTGTCAGTCTAGTCAAACCCTGATAGCATCAGTCTATTCAAACCCTGATTGTATCAGTCTAGTCAAACCCTGATTGTATCAGTCAAGTCAGACCCTGATAGTATCAGTCAAGTCAAACCTTGATTGTATAATTAAGGAATAAGTCGGATTAAATAATTGATTGATAATTTGATTATTCATCATAGATTAATGGCAGGTCAAAGTAACCAACTCTAATGTCTTACAACGAGCCAAACTCCCATCGATCATGGCAGGTCAAAGTAACCAACTCTAATGTCTTACAACGAGCCAAACTCCCATCGATCATGGCAGGTCAAAGTAACCAACTCTAATGTCTTACAACGAGCCAAACTCCCATCGATCATGGCAGGTCAAAGTAACCAACTCTAATGTCTTACAACGAGCCAAACTCCCATCGATCATGGCAGGTCAAAGTAACCAACTCTAATGTCTTACAACGAGCCAAACTCCCATCGATCATGGCAGGTCAAAGTAACCAACTCTAATGTCTTACAACGAGCCAAACTCCCATCGATCATGGCAGGTCAAAGTAACCAACTCTAATGTCTTACAACGAGCCAAACTCCCATCGATCATGGCAGGACAAAGTAACCAACTCTAATGTCTTACAACGAGCCAAACTCCCATCCATCATGGCAGGTCAAAGTAACCAACTCTAATGTCTCACAACGAGCCAAACTCCCATCCATCATGGCAGGTCAAAGTAACCAACTCTAATGTCTTACAACGAGCCAAACTCCCATCGATCATGGCAGGTCAAAGTAACCAACTCTAATGTCTTACAACGAGCCAAACTCCCATCGATCATGGCAGGTCAAAGTAACCAACTCTAATGTCTTACAACGAGCCAAACTCCCATCCATCATGGCAGGTCAAAGTAACCAACTCTAATGTCTTACAACGAGCCAAACTCCCATCCATCATGGCAGGTCAAAGTAACCAACTCTAATGTCTCACAACGAGCCAAACTCCCATCCATCATGGCAGGTCAAAGTAACCAACTCTAATGTCTCACAACGAGCCAAACTCCCATCCATCATGGCAGGTCAAAGTAACCAACTCTAATGTCTTACAACGAGCCAAACTCCCATCCATCATGGCAGGTCAAAGTAACCAACTCTAATGTCTTACAACGAGCCAAACTCCCATCCATCATGGCAGGTCAAAGTAACCAACTCTAATGTCTTACAACGAGCCAAACTCCCATCCATCATGGCAGGTCAAAGTAACCAACTCTAATGTCTCACAACGAGCCAACTCCCATCCATCATGGCAGGTCAAAGTAACCAACTCTAATGTCTTACAACGAGCCAAACTCCCATCCATCATGGCAGTCAAAGTAACCAACTCTAATGTCTTACAACGAGCCAAACTCCCATCCTCATGGCAGGTCAAAGTAACCAACTCTAAGTCTTACAACGAGCCAAACTCCCATCCATCATGGCAGGTCAAAGTAACCAACTCTAATGTCTCACAACGAGCCAAACTCCCATCCATCATGCAGGTCAAAGTAACAACTCTAATGTCTTACAACGAGCAAACTCCCATCCATCATGGCAGGTCAAAGACTCTAATGTCTTACAACGAGCCAAACTCCCATCGATCATGGCAGGTCAAAGTAACCAACTCTAATGTCTCACAACGAGCCAAACTCCCATCCATCACGGCAACACTTACAAGGCGGAATGAGGTGGCTGGGTCATGTAAGAAGAATAGCAAACAATCGAGTTCCTAAACAAATATTGTATGACGTTAGGGACGGGAATAGACCAAAGGTAGACCAGTGATGAGATATAATGATGTTAGCAGGGCTTCCTTTATGGTAGACCAGTGCTGAGATATAATGATGTTAGCAGGGCTTCCTTTATGGTAGACCAGTGCTGAGATATAATGATGTTAGCAGGGCTTCCTTTATGGTAGAGCAGTGCTGAGATATAATGATGTTAGCAGGGCTTCCTTTATGGTAGAGCAGTGCTGAGATATAATGATGTTAGCAGGGCTTCCTTTATGGTAGAGCAGTGCTGAGATATAATGATGTTAGCAGGGCTTCCTTTATGGTAGAGCAGTGCTGAGATATAATGATGTTAGCAGGGCTTCCTTTATGGTTGACCAGTGCTGAGATATAATGATGTTAGCAGGGCTTCCTTTATGGTAGACCAGTGCTGAGATATAATGATGTTAGCAGGGCTTCCTTTATGGTAGAGCAGTGCTGAGCTATAAGGATGTTTGCGTGGCTTTCTTGAGGGAATTTTCTATCAGTAAAAAAAAAAAAAAATGGGAGGATCTGACTGCAAATTGTACATTTAGAACAAAAATAAAAAAAAAGAGGCACAGTAACTTTCGAGGCAGCGTTGATAACAAATTGAGAAGACAAAAGGGGCAGGAGAGATGAGACGATGCCAGGCACCACGGACGTGATCTTGTTCATTCTGCAGTCGAATCTCCCTATCCAATACTGGCAGATTCAGTGAGAGAAGCTATTCAGCAAAACAGCATCCAGAATAAGACACTAATATTTCACCAAACTATTGACTTATGAGTGCTTGCTATAGTTCGTTCACAAATTCGTGCCCACGGAGTTTGTCAGTTATCTCAGAAACTGTTTGATGAATTTCTGTAATTCTTTTTTTATGAAATCTTATTTTTCCACCTTAAGATTTTATACAATTTAAGTACAAAGGTAGTCTGAATTTTCGAATAGAAATCGTTTTTTGTTTTATAATTTTAGGAAAATATCGAACCGTGTACTCTAAACATTAGATTTTACTGTAAATTACGTTAGTTTTCCAACAATGCAAGTTAAAGCTGTATCCGTATCAATTTACGGTTCAGTGGGCGCGAGCTGGTGGTAAGTTTGTGTGGAGAGCACGTGAAATATGCCTTTTAAAACAATGAGTTGATTACAACAAATGTGGGTATTGTAAACTTCTAAAAATGAGGGCAACCAAGAAAATAATATTTTTATATGCCTCAAAGAAACAAAAATCTGTCCGAAATGCATTCCAGTAGGGAAAAAAATCAGACTTAAGGTCGGTGAAAAAATAGGATTTAATGAAAAAGAATTACATAAATTCATCACACAGTTTCCGAGTTAATTATTAAAGTCTGTGGGCACGAAAATCGGAACGAACTATGGCAACTGTCTAGCAACACCACGAGCTCAGCACAAGGAAAGGTGACAGACTAAAAGTAGGCAAATCACAGGTCGGCCGAGCAGAAGATGTCATCAAACAGTGGGCTTATCAAGATCAAAGAAAGCCAAGGAGTGAATACAGGTATCTGCGTCATTCAGGGGCACATTCTCGTGTATTGTCACACTCGACAGGGAATGTAGGGGACAGAACTCAGTCGTGACCGATGCGAAGGTCAACGGTCTCATCTGGGATAACTCCGATGAGAAAGATGCAGTCATCTATACAGACGGATCTGTAATACGACACCAAAGGGGTGCATGGGCATTTACACCACGCTCGGCAGGCAGAATAGTCAAGGAAGACAGTGGTGCATACGTTTTGGCCACGAGTAGCATGACGATGGAGGTGATGGTAGTGACAAGGGCATTCATCTGTTTAGAGTCACCCGACTACACCAACGCCTGTATACCGAGTGATTTGATGAGCATGATAAGAAAAGTGAAGGCGGACTCTGCACGCATGCAATGGATAGAGCCATTGCAGAAGTAAAAAAAATACGTAAGGTCACTCTGTCTACGTCACTGGACTTGCGGGAATACGGGGAAATGAAAGAGTGGACAAGTTGGCCAGCTGAGCTGTCGTTGAAGATGGTCAACTAATGGATCGGGCGGACATCATCAATGCCCTCCGAGATGTGTAAAGGACAAAGAACTTCGACAGCCATGAGTCCACGTCGCTTCTTTGGATGAAAGAGATGGGAGTTAAGATGGACACAGCCAGAAATGAGAAACTTAGTGGCCGTGTAAGAAGACTTATCAACCAACATAGAACTGGAGTCGTCAGTCGCTGGACACTGCGAGACTTGCTGAGGAGGGGATCTGAGCCCCTATGGACATGTTCGGACTGCAATGATGATGACCCGCAAAAAACTCAACAGTCTGTTAAGACACTAAAGGCCGTATATATAATAGTAAAAAGTGAAGTAAATCCGGTACTCATTAAAGACTGGGTGAACCGGAAGCCGTCGGTTGGGATCGGACCCTACCTCTTGTCCTTTGTAGTCCAGTTCACTAACCACTGAGTTATCGCGGCTCCCCGTATATAGAATGATGGATAATTAATTTGTGGTGATTGCTTGAAAGCGTGACAACAGCCATTTATAGTTTCACTAAGGCCTGCGGGCTGAGAGGGAAATCCCGGAATCACCCACAGTTTCTGACACTCTACAGTTATGCGAGCTATATCGATAGCTGACGTCATTTTACCCACAATCATATCTGTATGAAGATGTCGAGCCTTGTACATTCCCCTCAATCTGACTACTAATATTTTATGGTAGTGGTTTCATTTTGTGACACCGCCCTAAAAACATTCAGATTGTATGTAAAGTCAATATGTATGAACAATGTTTGAGTAATTAATGCTCGTCACAGCAAGATCAACGATAGGGCAGATCTCATAGTTGTGGGGATGCAATAGTCAATTCTTTAACCACAAAAGTGTTTATAGTTTCTAGATTCTTCTACATGCTTTAAATGTGTCACAATAAAAACAGGTTGAACAATTTTAAAACAGGTAAATGAGTTTAAATATCTGCGAACAATGTTAACTTCAGATGGTAGATGTACAACAGAGGTGAGATGGTAGATGTACAACAGAGGTGAGATGGTAGATGTACAACAGAGGTGAGATGGTAGATGTACAACAGAGGTGAGATGGTAGATGTACAACAGAGGTGAGATGGTAGATGTACAACAGAGGTGAGATGGTAGATGTACAACAGAGGTGAGATGGTAGATGTACAACAGAGGTGAGATGGTAGATGTACAACAGAGGTGAGATGGTAGATGTACAACAGAGGTGAGATGGTAGATGTACAACAGAGGTGAGATGCAGAATAGCTCAGGCAAAAGCAGCTTTCCAAAAAATTAGGAAGATACTATTCAATCCATTGTTGACAATAGAAACAAGGAAAAAATTTCTTAAATGTTATGTAGAGCCAGTCTTAACATATGGATGTGAATCATGTACAATGGGACAACAGACAAGAAAGTCACTTTAAGCTGTAGAAATGTGGTTTTACAGAAGAATGTTGAGAATACCATGGACAGCTAAGGAGTGTAATGAAAACGTTCTGAGAAAGGTCAAAGCAAAAAGAGCTAATTTCCAATATTAGGAAAATAAAAATCATCATTTTTTTGGCCATGTAATGAGAAGAGAACAACTGAAATATATTGTAACAACTGGAAACATTGAGGGATGAAGAGATAGAGAGAAGCAACGAGAAAAAATACCAGACAGCTTAAGAGAATGGCTTAACCGTTCAACAAAGTCAACAAAGGAAATGATAAATAGCTGCCGAGATCGAAAGTTGTGGAGAGACATGATCAGCTACGCCAGCAGGCCGGTACTCGATGATGATGATGCTGCTAATGATGCTGTATTTTATCTTCCTGCAATGACATAAATGAACAAATGGACTAAAGTATCTATCAACATCAAACAACTGCGAGATATGCATATTTTAGAGATCACATAGCACCTCTTGATAACTGTTGCATATCCTTCACGGGGGCAGTTATCAAGTAAAACGCTAAATGACATGTTTCAGATGAAATACGAACACTTTTCTATATATCCTGATACGAGGGAGAGTATCGAATCGCATCATTTAACACGGCTGGGTCATGGATTATTCAAATATCTACATAAGGGGATCATTCAATAACCGCAAGTCAAACTCCTGTAGAGTACCTTTATCTACCTAACATTAAGCAATTGTATTCACATTACAGAAGACACTATGTATATACTTTATATATATATATATACATAAAGTAAAGTAAAGAGCCCCCGTCACGCCAAGTGGCGTATAGGGAATATGGTGTTAGTGACCATAAGTTTTACGGACCTTCAGCATATGATTTTTGGGGTAATGTGGTCGGTATTACGCCCGTGCCGCTTTACTTTCCCAGAAAAAATCCGGTACCCAATTTAGGCTGGGTAAACCCGGAAACCGTCGGTTGGGATCGAATCCTACCTCTTGTCCTTTGTAGTCCAGTT
Source organism: Megaustenia siamemsis (assembly GCA_032433765.1). NCBI lineage: Eukaryota > Metazoa > Mollusca > Gastropoda > Stylommatophora > Ariophantidae > Megaustenia > Megaustenia siamemsis. The sequence continues at coordinate 11,304,509 of JAVIAB010000008.1, forward strand.
TACTAACCACTGAGCTATCGCGGCTCCCTATGTATATATATATATATATATATATATATATATATATATATATATATATATATATATATATATTATATTTGGCCCAGATTTACGTCATAAAAAATACATCAAAGAAAATAAATAAGGTTTTTATAGACACGGATGATCTAATTCCATCAGTATTCACCCAACATACAAAAGGACAAGAAATAGATAAGATGCATACAAAGGTACATTTTTACAAAAGTATACATAACTGTGAAAGTTGGAAATACACCCAGTCTTTAGATAAGAAATTAGATACCTTTTAGATTAAATGGCTACGTAGGATCTCAAACATGAAATGAAAAGAATACATTTCAAACGAACAGATTAGTTACGAATCTAAACAAGATTACATATCGAGTTTTATAATGGGTTCTATATTATACATCGGTCCATTGAGCACTTCCATTTCCAAGATGGTGGAACGAAGTTCATGTTCTCTCGATCGCTGCAGAAATTGCATTTGGGGACTGATTAATTTCGGCTTTCCATTGCAATTTTCTGCTTGTTACAGGAGCTACTAAGTGCTCTGTGCACACCGTGAGCTGTGTGTCTCATCCGTTTTGATCATGTTTTGATATTACAATTTTTTTTACTATGAATGATGATATCGTATGACAGGGAACAGTTGGCTGTGTTCACTTTCTGTGCGGTTTCGCCATATGTCTTTTGGCGTGTGCTGAGTCTGCTACGATGGTGACTACAGTTACCTTTCTTTGTTTGGGAGATGAGATATTAATTCGGATGATTACGCTGGCACGGGCGGTTGAGCAATTATGGATTTTAATGTGCTTGCAGTGATACCGGGGCCTTCCATAACCAAATTGCAATTTTCTGCGTTAAAGTCAAAATGGTGTTCTACTTAACAAATCTGCACCGATGAAGCGGAGTCGTACACGCGGTAATATTTCTTTTTTGACAAGTCAAGTTTTGTGAATGTGATCTTCCACTGTCTAGAATTGATCTGCGGTTTATGTCAACACATTGAATGCTGTTCAATGGCCGTCGTTAGAATTGTTTGACCCAAGTTATTTACATGTTACAACTCCTTAATGTGGACTGCTCCGTGAAGTCAACAGAAGTTTGCTCTTTAGGGAAAATGCACCGTGTTTCGTTCGTTGTAGGCTGCATTCACTAGAGTAATCAGGAATCTATGGGCGCAGCCATTGTTGTGTGTGCCACGTCATCATAATGGCTCATCGTATATCCCTAGACCGGACGTACATTAATGTTGAAAGGCGAAATGGCGGATCTTTGTTCCTGACTTTCCATCACCGGGGTGACTCTCGGAGTTTAATGTTAGTCGGGAAATATGTTGTCTAGATTCAAGAGGGCTACTGTCCATAGGGCGGACATGCTTGCTGCTTGCTTGATTGCTGCGTTCGCCTGATGACTAAAGGAGTACACCTCTTCATCATCCGCCCTTGAAAGGACGTTAGGTGGGCGTGTCTGCGTTGTGTTGTGGCTTGCAGTATAATTGTGATATTTGCGCCTTTAGGCCCAACGCATCCGACTTCAGCGCAACATTTTTTAGAACCATGTTGTCTTTCCTCTTCGATCCCTACTCGCTTGGCCAGACTCGACAGGTTAGTCTGGTAATAGAGGCACAACGGAGAGGTGGAGCAGGGTCTGGATGGTTCTGATCACCGATCCTGGCGCCATTAGCTGTGGGTCGCTGACAACTTTCAGCTCTGGTGCAGTGAGGTGCGCCTTCGCCTCCGGGTAGACATGTGATTTTATAATTTCAATATGTGGTTTATAATTTCACAAATTCACATTGCGGAAAGATCTTAAGGTCTGTTGTTTGATGTACGACGGGGATCATCCGACGACTAACTCGGGATTGGAGTAAAATACGATGTCCTAACATCACCGAGCGCTATTCATTTTTAACAAAAATATATGACGATCATCATTTTCAGGAGGACGTGAACTTCCGGTCAATATGGTGGATAGGCGGCAGGAACCTTTGAGGGTTATGTATGAAAAGTGTTCCTTGTTGCAGTTTCCTCATATTCCAAGTCCGTTTTTTCAGGAGCTACTGAGTTACGTGTTCTGTGCACACCGTGAGCTGTGTGTTTCATCCGTTTTGATCGTGTTTCGATATTCCAATCGTTTACGATGAATGATAATATCGTATGACAAAGAAAAGTTGGCTGTGTTCACTTTCTGTGCGGTTTCGCCTTATGTCTTCTAGGATGGGTGGAGAGACCTTGTCTGTGGTCTAGACTGGAGAGAAGTAGAGAAAATGTCAAGAATTGGGATGAGTGGAGAGACCTTGTCTATGGCTTAGACTGGGGAGAAGTAGAGAAAGTGTCCAGAATTGGGATGGGTGGAGAGACCTTGTTTGTGGCTTAAACTGGAGAGAAGTAGAGAAAATGTCCAGAGTTGGGATGGGTGGGGAGACCTTGTCTGTGGTCTAGACTGGAGGGAGGTAGAGAAAATGTCAAGAATTGGGATGAGTGGAGAGACCTTGTCTGTGGCTTAGACTGGAGAGAAGTAGACAAAAGGTCCAGAATTGGGATGAGTGGAGAGACTTTGTCTGTGGTCTAGACTGTAGAGAAGTAGAGAGAATGTCCAGAGTTGGGATGGGTGGGGAGACCTTGTCTGTGGTCTAGACTGGAGAGAGGTAGAGAAAATGTCAAGAATTGGGATGAGTGGAGAGACCTTGTCTGTGGCTTAGACTGGAGAGAAGTAGACAAAAGGTCCAGAATTGGGATTGGTGGAGAGACCTTGTTTGTAGTCTAGACTGGGGAGAAGTAGAGAAAGTGTCCAGAATTATGATGGGTGGAGAGACCTTGTTTGTGGCTTAAACTGGAGAGAATTAGAGAAAATGTCCAGAATAGAGATGGATGTAGAGACCGTGTCTGTGGTCTAGACTGGAGAGAAGTAGAGAAAATTTCCAGTATTAGGTTTGGTGGAGAGACCTTGTCTGTGACATAGACTGGAGGGAAGTAGAGAAAATGTCCAGTATTGGGATGAGTGGAAAGATTTTGTCTGTGGTCTAGACTGTAGAGAAGTAGAGAAAATGTCCAGTATTGGGATGAGTGGAGAGATTTTGTCTGTGGTCTAGACTGTAGAGAAGTAGAGAAAATGTCCAGTATTGGGATGAGTGGAGAGATTTTGTCTGTGGTCTAGACTGAAGAGAAGTAGAGAAAATGTCCAGAATTGGGATTAGTGGAGAGACCTTGTCTGTGGCCTAGACTGTAGAGAAGTAGAGAAAATGTCCAGAATTAGGATGGGTGGAGAGACCTTGTCTGTGGCCTGCGCTCCAAAAATGAATTCTAAAGGACTTTATTTGTTGAGTGACGTCATTCAATAAGAAAGACAAAATGAATGCTTTCTGAAATAGGAAATAGTTCAGTGCTCAGCGAAGCAGCACCCTACCACCAGTCAAGCGCATTAACTAGTGCCTTGTGGGTATTAACCAATTTTATTGCCAGTTTTCTGTTGTCTTTTATGTTTTGCCTTTTCTTGTATGGCGTCACAGCTTGGCACGGATTAATTATAACCTGGAAAGTTTCAACAAATAAAACATGGCTTTAGGCAACGGTGTGTACTGTCACCATATTTATTCAGCAGTATGGTATGGTATAGGTATTGGTATGGTATGGTATGGTATGGTATAGGTATTGGTAAGGTATGGTATGGTATAGGTATTGGTATGGTATGGTATAGGTATTGGTATGGTATGGTATAGGTATATGGTATGGTATGGTATGGTATAGGTATTGGTATGGTATGGTATGGTATGGTATGGTATAGGTATTGGTATGGTATGGTATAGTATAGGTATTGGTATGGTATGGTATGGTATGGTATAGGTATTTGGTATGGTATGGTATGGTATGGTATGGTATGGTATGGTATGATATGGTATGGTATAGGTATTGGTATGGTATGCTATGGTATAGTTAGTCGAAGGCCCCGGTATCACTGCAAACGAATTAAAATCCATAATTGTTCAACCGCCCGTGTTAGTAGAATCATCAGAATTAACATCTCATCAAATATCCAAACAAGGAGAGGCAGTTGCAGTCCCCATCATAGTCTTCACAGCACACGCCAAAAGACATAAGGCCAAGCGGCACCGAAAGCGAACGCTGCTGAACTGCCCTTCGTCATACGATATCATCATTCATCGTAAGCAATTTGAATATAAAAACACCATCCGGATGAAAAGCACAGCTCATGGTGTGCACAGAGCATAAACTCGGCAGCTCTGGCAGCAAGCCGGATATCGGATATGAGGAAACTGCAGCAATGAACACTTATCAGACAGTGCCTCTACGATTCCGTTCGCCTATCCGCCATATTGATCGAAAGTCTTAAAATTGTCGCGTAAATATTAGAAGTTCCCTTACAAATTGTACTGTTAGTCCATTTACTAGAAGTATATAGTATGGTATGGGAAGCTATGTTGTGTTGTGGTGTGATGTGGTGTTGTATGGTATGGTATGACATCGCTGTATGGTACGGTATGTTGCGTGAAATGGGATGGTATGATACAGCATGGAATAGTATGTTACGGTATGTTGCATGACATGGGATGGTATGACACCGCTGTATGGTACGGTATGTTGCATGACATGGGATGGTATGATACAGCATGGAATAGTATGTTACGGTATGTTGCATGACATGGTATGGTATGACACCGCTGCATGGTACGGTATGTTGCGTGACATGGGATGGTATGATACAGCATGGAATAGTATGTTACGGTATGTTGCATGACATGGTATGGTATAACACCGCTGTATGGTACGGTATGTTGCATCACATGGGATGGTATGACGCCGCTGTATGGTACGGTATGTTGCATGACATGGTATGACACCGCTGTATGGTACGGTATGTTGCATGACATGTGATGGTATGATACAGTATGGAATAGTATGTTACGGTATGTTGCATGACATGGTATGGTATGACACCGCTGTATGGTACGGTATGTTGCATGACATGGGATGGTATGATACAGCATGGAATAGTATGTTACGGTATGTTGCATGACATGGTATGGTATGACACCGCTGTATGGTACGGTATGTTGCATGACATGGGATGGTATGATACAGTATGGAATAGTATGTTACGGTATGTTGCATGACATGGTATGGTATGACACCGCTGTATGGTACGGTATGTTGCATGACATGGGATGGTATGATACAGCATGGAATAGTATGTTACGGTATGTTGCATGACATGGGATGGTATAATACAGCATGGAATAGTATGTTACGGTATGTTGCATGACATTGTATGGTCTGACACCGCTGTATCGTACGGTATGTTGCATGACATGGTATGGTATGACACCGCTGTATGGTACGGTATGTTGCATGACATGGGATGGTATGATACAGCATGGAATAGTATGTTACGGTATGGTTGGGTCATCAGCACTGCACACCAGATAAAGTCATAGGTGCTCCCACTTTTCCCTCTAAATATAGAGAATATAAGAGGAGGACCTTGACCCACATGCACGTACTCCGTAGCACGGCCTGAGTTTCATCGGCGTGGATAGATTTTTGCTGATAATTGTGTACGGGCAGCGATCCTTTTTTGTGGCAAACCCTTCCGATTTTTCCTTGATAATGGTTTTTTAACGTGCGAGAGTGTACACGGGACACCCTGTTTTTAATAGTTTTACGAGAGAGCTAAACATCGGATCTTACTGCCCAGAAACCAGGGGAGGTTAAAGTCAGGAAAAAATCATGGATTCAATTTTCTTTATTTTTGGAAATACGCCCATTTGGTGAATGTAAATCATGGACGGTCTTATCCAGAGGCGAACGTCTTACCATTAGACCACCCAGCCCACGTTTATTCAGTTTGTTGGTGCGATGCATGACATGGCAGGACAGAATCATTGACATAAAATTATGGAAAAGTGGCAGTTAAATACCAGTGAACAAAGAGATAAACCGAAGATGGTGACGCTGGATAGGACACCAATTGCGGAAGCCAATTGAGAGTAAATTACACCAGTATCATTTTATATAGAGAGACTCTGAGAAGAACATTGATCAGAGAGGCAAGAGCAGTAGGAATCGGCTCCCTCAATGAGATAGAGTTGCTTGCACAGAACAGAGACAAAGTTTTGATTTAATTTTTGGCGAGATTTGATAAAAGATCTTTAGAAGGATTGAAAACTGCTAGAACAAAAATTTAGATAAGAGAAAGAGTATCTGGGTCTATGCCTTTGGGCCGGCTACGGTTCGACATGTCAATAGATAGATAGATTTTTATATATCCCCAGGGGAAGAGACAGAGAGGAAGACCAAAATATTTTTGGAGAAAACAGATGGAAGCAGAGATAAAGATGATGGGGGTAGACATTGAATGATATTAAAACAATGACAAGAAACAGAACGGCTTGGAACGTGCTTGTTGAAGACCTATGCTCCACGGGAAGTTGAAAGAAAGAAGAGAAAACAGCCAGATTATGCTGACATTAATAAGGAGCTTACACGAAATATCAGTCGGTGGTCACAATATAAACAACAAGATATGCTTCATAAAAAGAAAGCCAGATGCATAGAACGAGAACACTGCAGAGCTGACAAGTAAAATTACATGTTTTAGCCTCGGCGATTACAAAAAATACCTGAAAAATAAAACAGTTACAAAAAATGAAAAAGACGTCTCTTATGTGTATAATAAAAAAAAAACAATTAGAAAATAATGAAGCACTATTTATTACCACCAAGAAACATCTTATACAGAGTTTTAATTCCAACATTATGCTACCAATGCAAAACATGGTCACTAGTGACTAAGCATAATAGGAAACTTAGTGTGTGTGTAAGAAGACTTATCAACCAACGCAGAACTGGAGTCGTCAGTCGCTGGACACTGCGGGACTTGCTGAAGAGGGGATCTGAACATCTATGGACGTGTTGAGCATTTCCTGGGTGGACATCTTTAATGAGAGTATTTCCTGAGTCAGCATCTTTAATGAGAGCATTTCCTGGGTGGACATCTTTAATGAGAGCATTTCCTGGGTGGACATCTTTAATGAGATCATTTCCTGGGTGGACATCTTTAATGAGAGCATTTCCTGGGTGGACATCTTTAATGAGAGCATTTCCTGGGTCAGCATCTTTAATGAGAGCATTTCCTGGGTGGACATCTTTAATGAGAGCATTTCCTGGGTCAGCATCTTTAATGAGATCATTTCCTGCGTGGACATCTTTAATGAGAGCATTTCCTGGGTGGACATCTTTAATGAGAGCATTTCCTGGGTGGACATCTTTAATGAGAGCCTTTCCTGGGTCAACATCTTTAATGAGAGCGTTTCCTGGGTGGACATCTTTAATGAGAGCAGAGCATCTTTAATCCTGGGTCAGCATCTTTAATGGGAGCATTTCCTGGGTCAGCATCTTTAATGAGAGCATTTCCTGGGTCAGCATCTTTAATGAGAGCATTTCCTGGGTCAGCATCTTTAATGAGAGCATTTCCTGGGTGGACATCTTTAATGAGAGCATTTCCTGGGTGAACATCTGTAATGAGAGTATTTCCTGGGTGGACATCTTTAATGAGAGCATTTCCTGGGTGGACATCTGTAATGAGAGCATTTCCTGGGTGGACATCTGTTATGAGAGTATTTCCTGGGTGGACATCTTTAATGGGAGCATTTCCTGGGTCAGCATCTTTAATGAGAGCATTTCCTGGGTCAGCATCTTTAATGAGAGCATTTCCTGGGACAACATCTTTAATGAGAGCATTTCCTGGGTGGACATCTTTAATGAGAGCATTTCCTGGGTGGACATCTTTAATGAGAGCATTTCCTGGGTGGACATCTGTAATGAGAGCATTTCCTGGGTCGACATCTTTAATGAGAGCATTTCCTGGGTGGACATCTGTTATGAGAGTATTTCCTGGGTGGACATCTTTAATTAGAGTATTTCCTGGGTGGACATCTTTAATTAGAGTATTTCCTGGGTGGACATCTTTAATTAGAGTATTTCCTGGGTGGACATCTTTAATGAGCGCATTTCCTGGGTCAACATCCGTAATGAGAGCATTTCCTGGGTCGACATCTGTAATGAGAGTATTTCCTGGGTCAACATCTTTAATGAGAGCATTTCCTGGGTCGACATCTGTAATGAGAGTATTTCCTGGGTCAACATCTTTAATGAGAGCATTTCCTGGGTCGACATCTGTAATGAGAGTATTTCCTGGGTCAACATCTGTAGTGAGAGAATTCACTGCTACTACCAACATCTGTAATGAGAGAATCAATGCTACTACCTACATCTGTAATGAGAGCATTTCCTGGGCCGACATCTGTAATGAGAGAATTTAATAGTAAGACATCTGCTGTCACTGTCTGCTCACCCAAATATACACAAAATATGGCAGTGTAAACATACCACCATCGTTGTCAATACTGGACACAGCACATAAATCGGCAGTTCAACTTTTTCATTGTTTATTCTGGTTTCTATGGTAATGCAAACACCAAAGCGTTCTGCGGTATCAAGGCAGGGTGGGAGACATAAAACTAACCAAGACCTTATTTCACATCCAAGGTATTCTCACAGGAAATGTTTAGCGTCAGTACAAACTGTCTAACGAGGTATGAATCGTCACAATCAATGCAGTGATGGAGAAGACCTGGTGTTGTGGTAGCTTTAAGATGGGTAAACTTCGCTTTTTTCCAGCAGAACCTGAGAAGTAATGATAGTCATTGTTATTCGTCACCTCACTTTCTTCGATCTCATAGCCAACTGGATATTGCATCATCACATTCACACAACACAACTCCCATCAAGGCAAAGTGCGTGTCAAACATGGACACAGAGTTCTAGAACAACCAGGAAGAAATGAGTCACACTTGTTTTAGGGACAGCTTGAGGGGCATCATCATCAAGTTCCATGCCTGCTAAAGTAAAGCACCCCCGTCACGTCAAGTGGCGTATAAGGAATATGGTGTTAGTGACTATACATTTTATATGATCATTTCAGCACATGATTTTTGTGGTAATGTGGTCGGTATTACGCCCGTGCCGCTTTATTTTCCCAGAAAAAAATCCGGTACCCATTTAAGGCTGGGTGAACCGGACCCCGTCGGTTGGGATCGAACCCTACCTCTTGTCCTTTGTAGTCCAGTTCACTAACCACTGAGTTATCAAGGCAATCTTTTCTTTTTGCTTCCCTTTATCTCTTCGTCCCTCAATTTTCCCAGTTGTTACAATATATTCCAGCTGTTCCCTTCTCATTACATGGCCAAAAACATGATGATTATTTCTTCCTAATAGTGGAAATTACCTCTCTTCAGGGGCATACTTTGAAGGAAAGAACTTAGGCAGAGATCGCTGGTGTGTGTACGTGCGAACGTGCATGCATGTGTGTGTATGTGTGTGTGTGTAGCTAATGCTCGTTGCTGAGAAACTTAAGAATATAAGTTTATTCCCAAATTGTTGCGCTAACATTAAGCCCCAGTCAAAGCAAACAAATGCATGCGTGGAAGCCCTGCCAGCAGCTACAACGGTTTTGTTACCTAATTGACCATGCGTGTTGGAATGTCGGTTTCTTGTGACAAAACGCTGTGTCAAGGACAGCAGGGTCGATCCTAGTTAGGGCTATTCATTGTTCGCTGTTGTTTGTGAATTCTTTCCGAGATAAAAATAAACTCCGTCTTTGCCATTTGTTTATTGGCAACTTCTGCCTTGAAAGCTAGTGAAGCGTTCCCAGATAGCTATATAATAAAAAAAATGTGTGCCGGACAAAAAATACCGCAGCATATCTCGCATTAAAAGACAGAAGTAATAGTAACAACAAAGAAAAGACATCACCTCAGTGCAAAATAAGACAAGTGGAACAATATTAAAACAGGTAGATGGATTTAAATATTTGGGAACTTTGTTAACCTCAGACAGGAAGATGTACAAAAGAGATGAGATGCAGAATGGCTCAAGCAAAAGTAGCTTTCCAAAAAATGAGGAAGATACTATGCAATCCATTTTTGACAATAGAAACAAGAAAAAGAGTTCTTAAATGTTATGTAGAGCCAGTCTTAACATATGGATATGAATCATGGACAATATGAAAACAGACAAGAAAATCACTGGAGGCTGTAGAAATGTGGTTTTACAGAAGAATGTTGAGAATGCCATGGACAGCTAAGAAGAGTAATGAAAATGTGCTGAAAGAGGTCAAAGAAAAAATAGAGCTAATTTCCAATATTAGGAAGAAACAATCATCTTTTTCTTTGGCCATGTAATGAGAAAAGAACAGCTGGAATATATTGTAACAACTGGGAAAATTGAGGGACGAAGATATAGACGGAAGCAAAGAGAAAAAATACCAGACAGCTTAAGAAAATAGCTTGGCAGAAGGTCAACAACAGAAATGATAAATAGCTGCCGAGATCGAAAGTTGTGGAGATACATGATCACCTACGCCAGTAGACATGAAACTTGATGATTATGATCTCGCTTTGCTAACATCAACATAGCACTGATGAGATGGACAAAGCATATTATTTAACTCCAGCATAGATCAGGTGTGCTGAAGTCTGGAAGATTCATATGTAGGCTATGCATTGTTCTTTTTCTACCTTTCAACTCCATTGGGAGCATAGGTCTTCAACAAACACTTTACACGCCATTCTGTTTCTTGCTAATCTTTTGGGGTTATTCCATGTTTTCCCCATCATCTTCATCTCTGCTTCCAACCGTCTTCTTGTGGAATTTGTTGGTCTTCCTCTTTGTCTGTTCCCCTGGGGATTCCACAAAAGGGCATGTCGTGTAATACTCTGTTGGGTTCCGCAGTGTGTGTCCTATCCAGCGCATCGTTTTCGTTGTATCTCTTAGTCCACTGGTTTTTGACTAATAGTAAAAAAGTAAAGTACCCCCGTCACGCCAAGTGGCGTATAGGGAATATGGTGTTAGTGACCCTATATTTTACAGACCTTCAGCACATGATTTTTGGGGTAATGTGGTCGGTATTACGCCCGTGCTGCTTTACTTTCCCAGAAAAAAAATCCGGTACCCATTTAAGGCTGGGTGAACCCGGAAGCCGTCGGTTGGGATCGAACCCTACCCCTTGTCCGTGGTAGTCCAGTTCACTAACCACTGAGCTATCGCGGCTCCCTGGTTTTTGACTAATACTTTTCCATAATTCTATGTTAGTGATTTTGTTCTGCCATTTCCATCCTTTTATTCTGTGCAAGCATCCATTAATTAAGGAGGAAGATGAAGATGAGGAGAAGAAGGAGGAGGAGGGAGAGGAGAAGAAGAAGAAGGAAGAGGAAGATGGGGAGAAGAATAAGGAGGGATAGAAGAAGAAGGAGGAGGAAGTGGAGAAAAGAATAAGAAGAAGGAGTGAGAGGAGAAGAAGAATTAGAAGGTAGAGGAGGAGGAGAAAGGGGAGAAGAAGAAGAAGGAGAAGAAGAAGGAGAGAAAGAAGAAGAAGATAGAAGAGGAGGAGAAAGGGGAGAAGAAGAAGAAAAAGAAGATAGAGGAGAAGAAGAAGAGGAAAAGAAAAAGAAAGAGGGAGATGAGTAGAAGAAGCAGAAGGAGAAGGATGAAAAGGAGAAGATGAAGGAGGGAGGAAAGAAGAAGAAGATAGAGGAGAAGAAGAAAAGGAGAAGAAGAAGGAGGAGGAGAAAGGGGAGAAGAAGAAGGAGGAGGGAGAGAAGAAGAAGGAGGAGAGGGGGAGAAAGTGGAGGAAAAAAAGAAGAAGAAGGAGGGAGAGGAAAAGGAGGAGGAGGGAGAGAAGAAGAAGGAGGAGGAGGAGATGGAGAAGAAGAAGAATAAGAAGGAGGAGGAAAAGGAGAAGAAGGAGGAGGAGAAGAAGAAGACGAAGGAGGAGGAGGAGAAGGAAGAGGAGAAGAAGGAGGAGGAGGAGGAGAAGAAGAAGACGAAGGAGGAGGAGGAGAAGGAAGAGGAGAAGAAGGAGGAGGAGGAGAAGAAGAAGACGAAGGAGGAGGAGGAGAAGGAAGATGAGAAGAAGGAGGAGGGAGAGAAGAAGAAGATGAAGGAGGAGGAGGAGAAGAAGGAAGAGGATGAGAAGGAGGAGGAGAAGAAGGAGGAGGGAGAGGAGATGAAGACGAAGGAGGAGGAGAAGAAGGTGGAGGAGAAGAACAAGGAGGGAGAGAAGAAGAAGAAAGGAGGAGAAGGAGAAGAAGAAGGAGGGAGAGAAGAAGAAGACGAAGGATGCGAAGAAGAAGGAAGAGGATGAAGAGGAGAAGAGGAGAAGAGGAGAAGAAGAAGAAGAAGAAGAAGGAGGAGGAGGAGGATAAGGATGAAGAGTAGAGGAAGAAGGAGACAGTTCATGCTTCCTGGGAGTATAGCATTATGACAATTATTAGAACAAACAAAATCAACAACCGTGAACTGCCCAAGAAACGAATCAAAGACGATTTCTCAAAGACTGAATACGTCAATTACGCGTCAACGTTAAATCTGTATACGTTAATTACTTAGATGTGATGAAAACAGAATAATGACATCTGTCATGCCGTGAATACACGAGAGAAAGCAAGGGACAGGTCTCTTGGGGGAGAGGGCAGGCAGTGTCAACAGAAAAAATGGCGGACACGACTTGAGAAGGAAGTGATGCAGATGTAACGAAACCTTGGCATCTCTCCACATTGCCTTGACTTTTCTGACCTTCAACGACTAAAAATGTGGGTCACCCACTGCCCTGTGACTTTGTTATAACGACATAAAGTATTATATGTCGGTGAAAGACATGGTAAGGGTGTACTTTAGTGGGACCGACAGAACCAGAATTAGTGGGACGTGAACGTCATCTATTCATTTTCATGATTATGTTAATGGTTATGGTTATGGTTATGGTTATGGTTAGTCAAAGGCCTCGGTGTCAATGCAAACAGATGAAAATATATAATTGCGCAACAACAGATACAATGGTTTGGCCACGTGACAAGGCAGAGTAATCAAAACACAACACAACGAGCCTTCAGCAAACGTTGTGAGAACACCAGACCCAAGGGTCGACCACGAAAAAGATGGATTGATGGAATATTAGAAGCACTAGGAAACATAACAGCAGCAGTGGCGAACAGAAGAGTAAAAGATCGCAAATTATATATCCCCTCGACGCTGAAAGGCAGATGAAGAAGGAAAGAAGAGGAAGCAAAAGAAGAAGGAGAATTGCTCAACCGCCTGTTCTAGTGGAATCATTCGAATTAAAATCCATCTCATTGAAGAATTACAACTAAGAAACGGAGCTGCAGTCCCCATCATAGCAGCTACAGCACTCGCCAAAGGACATAAGGCGAAGCGGGACAGAATGTGAACGCAGCTGAACTGACCTTCGTTATACGATATCATCATCCGTTTTAAGCAATCGGATTATCGAAACACGATCCGGATGAAAAACACAGCTCACGGTGTGCATAGAGCACTGAACTGATAGCAAGTCGTGCCTGAAATTTGAGGAAACTGCAACTAGGAACACTTTTTAGACTGATTAGCCTCAATTGTTCCAGTCGTCTATCCGTCATATTGACTGGAAGTCATTTTCCTATGTGGCTTAAGACGGCACATAGGGTGGAAGTCATAGTTATCCAGGATTGACGATTTGCTGCTAGTTCATGTTGTTCTTTGCTATTCCTTAGGTCCATGGCTGAACCTTCCCTATTCATTGTTCTGCCGAGCGATTTTCTTGGTCTGCCTTGTTTTCTCCAGATGGTTTCCACATGAATGCCTGAGGAGGATGGCTTTCCTCATTCATTCCCAGCACATGACCGGTGTATTTCCAACGCCTTCGTCTAATATAGATATAGTTCGTTCACAAATTCGTGCCCACAGAGGTGATTAATTATCTCGGAAACTGATGAATTTCTGTAATTCTTTTTCATAGAATATTATTTTTTTTTTTACCTTAAGATTTGATAACATTTAAGTATAAAGGTAGTCGGAATTTTGCACAAATCGTTTTTTGTTATATAATTTTAGAAAAATATCAAATCGTGTGCTCTAAACATTAGATTTTACTGTAAATTACGTTAATGTTTCAACAATGCCAGTCAAAGTCGTATCCGTATCATATTAAGAGGGTCACAATTTGTCATTTGATTTTATATCGTCATCATAGAAACAGGTAATTGCAAAAGTGCCTGTGCAATAACACAGTTAGTTTTTTGCATAGTGATGTATTTACACTTTAAACTCTTCATGATTTTAAAAATCAAGTAGTCACTTCACAACAGCTTACAAATTATAACATGTAAAGGAATATACATGAATAGTAAATATTTTGTTAAAGTACGCCTCTGGACCTATTTAACAAGAAATTGGAAATGACAAGAGTGGCGCGTCTTTCAAAATCACGTTCAGTAGGTGCGAGCAAGTGCTAAGATTATGTGGATAAACACGTGACATTTTGCCTTTTTAAATGACAATGTTGATTACAACAAATGTGGGTATTGTAAACTTCTAAAAATTAGGACAGTCAAGAAAATCATATTTTTATATACCCTAAAGAAACAAAATCTTTCCTAAATGCATGACAGTAGGGAAAAAAATCAGGCCTAAGGTCGGTGAAAAAAATAAGATTTCATGAAAAAAAAATATTATTGAAATTCATCAAATAGTTTCCGAGATAATTAATCAACTCTGTGGGCACGAATTTCTGAAAGAACTATAGTCGCGTGAACTTTTCACTGTCTGTATTACATTTATTACTGTCTATTAATATTATTTTTAAAAGTTGTGGAGAGACATGATCACCTACGCCAGCAGGCCCGGTACTTGATGAATATTATTAATGGAGGGAAACTTCCGAGGCGATAGATCAACGAATAATTTCAGGGGAAGAGGTATGTTTACAGCACTTTGAGATAAATCACATGAGGTGAGCGTGGCCGTGCGGCTAAATCCACTGTTTCGATGGCTGAAATGCCGACGTACGGTGTTCGAAACCCGCGGTAGACAGAACGGATTTTTTCTACCAAGGGGTGAAATAAAAATCCTGAGTCGCACATGTCGTGGCGACTTCTTTGCCCAAGCGGCCTTTATCCCTCAGATTCTATCGTGTGCGCCCCCCCCCCCATATACACCAGCAATGGTACTATGTGTCCTAAAGATAGTTGCTCTCAAATGCTGAAGGTCATTAGAAAGGATTCAAAATCGGTCTGCCTACCTACTTAACCTACCTACATTCCTTCCTTCCTTCTTACCTTACTTCCTTCCTATCTATCTATCTATCTATCTATCTATCTATCTATCTATCTATCTATCTATCTATCTATCTATCTATCTATCTATCTATCTATCTATCTATCTATCTATCTATCTATCTATCTATCTATCTATCTATCTATCTATCTATCTATCTATCTATCTATCTATCTATCTATCTATCTATCTATCTATCTATCTATCTATCTATCTATCTATCCATCTATCTATCATCTATCTATCTATCTATCTATCTATCTATCTATCTATCTATATCTATCTATCTATCTATCTATCTATCTATCTATCTATCTATCTATCTATCTATCTATCTATCTATCTGACTCTCGGTCCGTCAAACTATCTATTTATCTATCTGCATCCGTCTGTCTACCTGTCAGTTTGTCTACCCTCCGTCTATATTTCTGTGTATCTTCGTGTCTGCTCGCCTGTCTGCCAGATTTCTATCATCATGTATGTTTGTGTACTTGTATATTGTACATACAACCCAAAAACACAACTCCGCCAACTGCCTTGCTTGCTATGCACATATGACTTGGACATGCGCAGTGGTACATGTCGCTGGCCTGGAGACAGCGACACGGTGCCTGTATTGCTCAAGTATCCTCACCAACTAAACATTGAACAGGTTTCCACGTCGCTAAAATATGGCAAGCTTATTTGAGGTAAGGTTTTTTTTTTGTTTGGAAAGTATTCATGAATTAGTTAATATATTTGTTATTTTTATTATCACTAGCATCAGCGATAACATTGTTATAATATTTAAAAAATTGTAATTTACGGGTTTAAGTGAATAAATTATACGAGTGATCTCCCATGAATGACCGCGCATCTTTCAATGTATCAATTGCTTCCAGTTTTTGTGCATTTAATAATTTTTTTCCCCCATTAAAGTCTTAATTTTATTAAGATTATCGTAAAACTCAAAGCATTGGGTCTTCTAATGGCAGTTTAGAGAACGACCGAATAAAGTGCGTGGGGGCGCTACTACTAACACATATAATTTAGGTAGCTATACTCGTAAATTACCCCCAATAAATATTATCATCAAAACTATTCGTTTCCTAAAATAAACACCCGTGTATTTAACATAATAAAAAAAAACAACATTGTAATCGATAATTTTGAATTATTTTCATAAACAATATTCTGTAATTATCATCGAGTGCTGTCTCCGCATCGAAGGTTGGCTACCATGGAGCGCCATTCCATTGTGTCTCTTGCTTTGATGGTGCAGGTTGTCATAGGTTGACTTGTCCATTTTTTTTATATTACTCGTCCATGTTAGTCTGCCTCTACCTCTTTTACCTTGTATTTTCCCTTCCAAGATTACTTTTAGTAGGCTGTTGTGTCTTTTAACATGGCCTAAAAATCTCATTTGCCTTGTTTGAATTGTGCTTAGTAAAAAGTAAAAAAAGTAAAGTACCCCAGTCACGTCAAGTGGCGTATAGGGAAATATGGTGTTAGTGACCCTATATTTTACAGACCTTCAGCACATGATTTTGGGGTAATGTGGTCAGTATTACGCCCGTGCTGTTTTACTTTCCCAGAAAAAATCCGGTACCCATTTAAGGCTGGGTGAACCCGGAAGCCGTCGGTTGGGATCGAACCCTACCCCTTGTCCGTGGTAGTCCAGTTCACTAACCACTGAGCTATCGCGGCTCCAATTGTGTTTAGTAGTTCTCTTTTTATTTTTAGTTGTTTCATCGTTAGTTTTCTTTTCTTTGCATCCAGTTCTTCCTAATCTTATCATCATGTATCATATTGTCCAGCAATAGTAGACTCAAAGATTTCTCTGATGTCCAGCAATAGTAGACTCAAAGATTTCTCTGATGTCCAGCAATAGTAGACTCAAAGATTTCTCAGATGTCCAGCAATAGTAGACTCAAAGATTTCTCTGTCCAGCAATAGTAGACTCAAAGATTTCTCTGATGTCCAGCAATAGTAGACTCAAAGATTTCTCTGTCCAGCAATAGTAGACTCAAAGATTTCTCTGTCCAGCGATAGTAGACTCAAAGATTTCTCTGATGTCTAGCAATAGTAGACTCAAAGATTTCTCTGATGGCCAGCAATAGTAGACACGAGAATTTATCTGATGTCCAGCGATAGTAGACACGAGAATTTATCTGATGTCCAGCAATAGTAGACGCGAAGATTGCTCTGATGTCCAGCAATAGTAGACACGAGAGTTTCTCTGATGTCCAACAATAGTAGACACGAGAGTTTCTCTGATGTCCAGCGATAGTAGACACGAGAGTTTCTCTGATGTCCAGCGATAGTAGACACGAGAGTTTCTCTGATGTCCAGCGATAGTAGACACGAGAGTTTCTCTGATGTCCAGCGATAGTAGACGAGATTAAGCGATTTCTACGAGATAATCTGGGTAATCAGGATATTTCAAGGGTAGCTTTGTTTTCAGGAGTCAGCTGAGAGGAGTGATTGACAGATGTCTGTCAAGACGCCTCATTAAATGATAGGCGATTGACGAGCATCAATGTGATGAGTGTCCTAGAAATGTAGGGCGGAGTTCCCATGAGTGACTACCCCAGTTTTCCCAGAGTGCACAAGAGATAGGAGGAGCCTAGTTTGCAATAAGAGATACTAGATATGATACAACATAAGGACTTTCAGTCAGAGAAGTTAGATATGATACAACATGAGAACATTCAGTCAGAGAAGTTAGATATGATACAACATAAGGACATTCAGTAAGAGAAGTTAGATATGATACAACATAAGAACATTCAGTCAGAGAAGTTAGATATGATACAACATAAGGACATTCAGTCAGAGAAATTAGATATGATACAACATAAGGACATTCAGTCAGAGAAATTAGATATGATACAACATAAGAACATTCAGTCAGAGAAATTAGATATGATACAACAATAGGACATTAAGTCAGAGAAATTAGATATGATACAACATAAGAACATTCAGTCAGAGAAATTAGATATGATACAACATAAGAACATTCAGTCAGAGAAATTAGATATGATACAACAATAGGACATTAAGTCAGAGAAATTAGATATGATACAACAATAGGACATTAAGTCAGAGAAATTAGATATGATACAAAACAAGAACATTCAGTCAGAGAAGTTAGATATGATACAACATAAGAACATTCAGTCAGAGAAGTTAGATATGATACATCATAAGAATATTCAAACAGAAAAGTTATATACGATTAAACATGAGACCATTCTCTCTCTCTCTCTCTCTCTCTCTCTCTCTCTCTCTCTCTCTGCGAGCAAGACTCAATCAGAGTAGGATTCCAGACTCTCTCATGAAGTCAGCTGTCTGTCTGTTTAAGCGAACCGATTGCCCCATATAGATTTTCTTCAAGGGAGGTGGGTGTGGACCACATTGCTCTTCTCAGGTCTGTGTACTGGGGGCAATCCTGTAGAACATGTTTTGTAGTCATATTGTCCAGTTTACAGTAGACCATTCAATCAGGGAAGTTAGATATGATAAAACATAAGAAAATTCAACCAGAGAAATAAGATATGACAGACGATCACGGAGTGGCCGCATCAACACCGTTGATTGACTAACCGGACCTACAAAAATTCGAATGTATTTATAGCCGAAATACGATTCCATTGTTGTGTAATTTGTTACGTCCAGACTTGTAGACATGAAAAAGACTGATGTTGACGTTGTACCAAACATTGTGAGTTATCAATTTCATTGAATGTGCTAATCGTAATGTAATATAACAAGTAAAAGTAAAGTACCCCCGTCACACCAAGTGGCGTATAGGGAATACGGTGTTAGTGACCATAAATTTTACAGACCTTCATCACATGATTTTTGGGGTAATGTGGTTGGTATTACGCCCGTGCCGCTTTACTTTCCCAGAAAAAAATCCGGTACCCTTTCTCTCTCTCTCTCTCTCTCTCTCTCTCTCTCTCTCTCTCTCTCTGCGATCAGGACTCAATCAGAGTAGGATTCCAGACTCTCACATGAAGTCAGCTGTCAGGTTACGTGTGTTGATCGCCCCCACAGACAGAACATCACAATTAGAGTCTGCCAGATCCACTCTGATTGAACACCCGTTAAAACGTTGCACTGTTTTCTGCGCCAGTGGCCCAGTGCATCCGATTTCAGCCAGCATTTTATTCAGGTTTGCTTTCCTTAGCCTTTGATTGTTCCCAATATTCCTGCAAGGCAGCAGATTGTCTTTTCTGTAGGGGGATTCTGCCCTTAGATGGTCGGCCCTCCCAGGCTTACGAGCACCATCTGCCCAAGCTTGATGTAGTAATTAGTTGGTGATTAGACCATCATCATCACACATCAAACAACAGACTATAAGACCCTCGTAACTATCACGAACTTCCGGGAGTCTCAACGATGCTGACAAGTCATGTTATGACAAGTATTTTAAACTAAAAGTTCTACCAGATATATACGAATATATGATGAAACATGTAATTTACTATTTGGATAGTTTGTCAAAGAAGGTGTTGATCTCCTCCTGCGTTAATGGACGCATGGTTGTTTACTAATTTGGTCCATTTAAGACAGCGTCCACAAGAGTCAGAGTGAAATGAATCTCCATTGTCGCCAACCTTCGATGCAGGGAGAAAGCACGACAAGATTGTGTTCTGAGCTTATACTCCAGGCATTGTGCTAGCAAAAGCTAAACTATAACGGCCGCCGTTGAGAACGAACGAAATTCTGCAAATTCAGATCTTGGCCGTTGGGCTTTGTCCAAACGTAATGAAGCAGATCTTCAAATCAAATGTACTGTCAACCTTTACGTATGCGTGTGAGAGCTGGAAAACAACAAGAGACATAGAAACAAAGTTCAATGCATTCAAAAATAATTGTCTATGGAAAATACTTGGTATAGCGTGGAACGAATTCAAAACAAACGAGGAAATTAAAGAAATCGCCAATCAACCACTAATATCTTCAGTAATAAAAAAAAAGACGATGGTCAAATATTGGACATGTGATGAGAAGAGATAATAACCGAATAGCAAAGCAAACCCTCATGTGGGAAACAACAGGTAAGAGGAAAAGAGGGAGACCCAGAGAGACACTAAGAAGAAATATGATGAGAGAGGCAAGAGCAGCAGGAATCGGCTCTCTCAATGAGATAGAGTTGATTGCACAGAACAGAGACAAATGGCGAGATTTGATAAAATATCTTTAAAAGAATTTAAAACTGCTAGAACAAAAATTCAGATAAGAGAAAGAGTATCTTTGTCTATGCCCTATGCTACGGCTCGAAAGATCAATAGATAGATAGATAGTTGGTTTTGTTGAGTGTTCTATTGAATGGTTACTCCATTTTTCTTCTTTTCTTATTCTTGGCAGTGGTGGAAGCGTTCTTTTTTCTCTCAAACTTGTGCGATGTTTACTTTTATCTTCCTGATGTCTTTTATTAATTTATTTTCGTTTATTTGCTCATTTCTTCTTGCTGCTTCTTCAGTTTTCATTGTAAGTTGTAACACTGGACTTTAATAACTCTTTTGTTTTTCCTTCTGTCCATTGTCCACAATACATGGAGGACATTTTTGTTTCTCGAACTATTTTTAATTATTTTGTTGTGGATGATTCATTATTAGTTAGCTATAAAAGACTAGTTATGTTTATTTTTTGTAACAGCTGGAAAAAATATAGGAACGAAGAGACAGAGGGAAGCAAGGAGAACAAATACCAGCTTAAGAGAATGGCTTGACAGAAGGTCAACAACAGAAATGATAAATAGCTGCCGAGATCGAAAGTTGTGCAGAGACATGATCACCTACGCCAGTAGGCCCGGTACTTGATGATGATGATGATGATGATGACTATGTTTTGAGCCTCTGTGGCTGACTGGTTAGTGTGCTCGCTTCCTGACCAGACTGGTCCGGGTTCGATCCCCAGCAGTGGCGGATTTTTTTCGGACTGACAAGGCTCCAGGGTTCACCCAGCCTCTAAAAATGGGTGCCAGAGATTTTTCTGTTAAGTAAAGGCGGCCTGGCTTGATACCGACCACATCACCCAAAAATGTGCCGTGGTTATAGAAAAGTATGGCGTGTTAGAAGCTTTACGCGACTGTGTCGTCTACTTATCACGTAAAGCTTCTAACATGCCATTTTTTTCTATTTTTCAATTTTTCCTCACATTCAGCTTTACTGCAGCTTCGCATTTTTATGCATTCATTTGCATTTCTTTGCCCTTATAGAAAACAACAAGATTATTTACCCTTATAGAAAAATATGGTCGCTAATGTTCCAGAGTTCTTGTATATTTATTGACGAGCATCTATTATTTATTTAGTTATTTGTGTTGCTTTCATTTTATCTATATAGACACACATGTATCTCGTCGTCATAGTTTTTGAACAAATATAATACATGATGTATTATTATTGATCATATAATATTGATGTATTATTATCTTTATTATTGACATCCACACATGGTTTGACAACACGTCTCTGGTACAATCAACAAGTTCTAATATTCTATTATAAATCTTGACGTTAATTTAGCGTTACTCTGTAGAGCCTATCGGCGATGTTTATCACAAGTAACTTCCGTGATCGTAATCAAGTTATTTTTCAATCTCTCTCTCTCTCTTCTCTCTCTCTCTCTCTCTCTCTCTCTCTCTCTCTCTATATATCTATATATATATATATATATATATATATATAAAGTTATAGCTTGAGATCTTAAAGTTCTAAATCCAAAACGTATGTCACAAAATCTCTAGACGAACTGTTTTAATCTAACTCCTAATTCCTACACTCTGCCTTCAGGCAGGTTCTTTGCTCTCGTCTACTCTTTCTGTCTAGTGTGTCTCCAGCCTCGTGGGCGAATGAAAAAAAGTTCTAACTCCTAATTCTATCTTCTGCCTTGAAGCAGGTATCAATTCTCTTTTGCTACATTCTCCCTGACGCGTACCCTTCCGCTTCGTGGGTGAAAAGTTATGTTACGTTCCTAACTAATCTTCCCGAAGTCTTTTTGAGTCCATCTTAGTCACTCCCACCTGGCTAAGGATCATGGGAACCTAATCTATAGTCTCCGTATCATTCGTCTGATTCACCATTTCATTAACTCCGCCTTCTAATTATGTTCATATTCTCATTGCTTTAGGAGTCCTGTCAACACCTGTAAATTCTCCTAAACTTCATTTCCCTAACAACTAAAGCTTTCATTGGCCCTTGACCACGTGCGGTGATTTTTCTGTTAGAATTCTTTCATCTCAGACTCCCGTTTCTGGACTTCAAGGTGTTTGACGACATAGGAATTTCCCCTGAATTTGCTCGACTCGGCCCTTCAAAGAATGTTTCAGGGCTCGATTCAGTGATAATGATATCGTGTCAACAGGTGTCGGACACCTGTTCGTACAGAGTCCAAAGCTATTATCTGTTTCGTTACTTAACATCGCCTGGCCAGCGTAGAATTCTGTCTGGGTTCCCACATTCAGACTGAACACCTGTTCGTACCTTCTGCGCAATCTGATAGCTGTTATGCCTCGGCGTCTGAGTTCAGTGCACTAACGTACTCTTGCTAATTCCTCTTTAGTTTCCTTTGTCATTCTACGCCGACCTCAACGTATTTTTATTCTCACGTTCTTCATATTCTTCTTATTTTCTTCCACAATTCTTAAGTTCTTCTATTCTTCTTATTTTCTTCCACAATTCTTAAGTCCTTCTATTCTTCTTATTTTCTTTCACAATTCTTAAGTCCTTCTATTCTTCTCATTTTCTTTCACAATTCTTAAGTCCTTCTATTCTTCTTATTTTCTTTCACAATTCTTAAGTTCTTCTATTCTTCTTATTTTCTTCCACAATTCTTAAGTCCTTCTATTCTTCTTATTTTCTTCCACAATTCTTAAGTCCTTCTATTCTTCTTATTTTCTTCCACAATTCTTAAGTCCTTCTATTCTTCTTATTTTCTTTCACAATTCTTAAGTCCTTCTAATCTTCTTCTTTTCTTCCCCAATTCTTAAATCCTTCTATTCTTCTTATTTTCTTCCACAATTCTTAAGTCCTTCTATTCTTCTTATTTTCTTCCACAATTCTTAAGTCCTTCTATTCTTCTTATTTTCTTCCACAATTCTTAAGTCCTTCTATTCTTCTTATTTTCTTTCACAATTCTTAAGTCCTTCTATTCTTCTTATTTTCTTTCACAATTCTTAAGTCCTTCTATTCTTTTTATTTTCTTCCACAATTCTCAAGTCCTTATATTCTTCTTATTTTCTTCCACAATTCTTAAGTCCTTCTATTCTTCTTATTTTCTTCCACAATTCTTAAGTCCTTCTATTCTTCTTATTTTCTTCCACAATTCTTAAGTCCTTCTATTCTTCTTATTTTCTTCCACAATTCTTAAGTCCTTCTATGCTTCTTCTTTTCTTCCACAATTCTTAAGTCCTTCTATTCTTCTTATTTTCTTTCACAATTCTTAAGTCCTTCTATTCTTCTTATTTTCTTTCACAATTCTTAAGTCCTTCTATTCTTCTTATTTTCTTTCACAATTCTTAAGTCCTTCTATTCTTCTTATTTTCTTCCACAATTCTTAAGTCCTTCTATTCTTCTTATTTTCTTTCACAATTCTTAAGTCCTTCTATTCTTCTTATTTTCTTTCACAATTCTTAAGTCCTTCTATTCTTCTTATTTTCTTTCACAATTCTTAAGTCCTTCTATTCTTCTTATTTTCTTCCACAATTCTTAAGTTCTTCTATTCTTCTTATTTTCTTCCACAATTCTTAAGTCCTTCTATTCTTCTTATTTTCTTTCACAATTCTTAAGTCCTTCTATTCTTCTTATTTTCTTCCACAATTCTTAAGTTCTTCTATTCTTCCCATTTCTAATTTACTTTGTCATTCTACGCCAACCTCAACGGATTCTTCCTCTCATGTTCGTCATATTGCTCTTCTATTGCCTGGATCAATCACAATATCACACTAACACAATATCACACTAACACAATATCACACTAACGCAATATCACACTAACACATTATCACACTAACACCATATCACACTAACACCATATCACACTAACACAATATCACACTAACACCATATCCCCCATACGCCTAGCAAGGCGTGACGGGAACCTTGACTTACTTACTATTTTATTGCGCTACTTGATTGTGAAGCTGTCACTATGTAGAAGTATACGTCACACCCCACCACTTGCTCCCCGCTACCAGCTTTACCGCAGCACTGCCATTATTTACCTCTCTCCCCCCCCCCCAATTTAGTCTTTATTAATTTAGTTGACATATCAAATCCACTGCACCGCCGATAATTCCATAGCGCTGATATCCCCTCCCTAATACCCCTCCTTGTGTGAAGCAACGCCGCCACACGCCAGCGAAAGCACTGACGATGGTTTCAGGTGCACGAATTCCGTAGCACAAGCCAAGCCATTGAAAATGGAAACGGTATTTGGATGTTCATTTTTAATCCTCTAGCTATTTCTTCACTGGAGCTGCGGCAATACTTGACCTATCCTGTTCGAATTTTGACTGACAAATAGTCTTTAACGTGGGCAGGGTGTTCACGAAAGAGAGCAAGATGTCTGATTTTACAACACAGAGACAAGGAGAGGGAAAAGATTTAAAAAAACTGCCCCACCGTCTGTAGTGTGATTCGAATCCAGGTTCTCCCTGTTCAGAGGCCACACACATCTATTCCTCTAGACCACCCCAAAACAGGTTCTTGAAAACCGCAAACGTGAAAATCAAAAAGATGCAAACAGGCTTCTGGGAAAGAAAGAACATACATACATCACTTGGATTATAAAAGAACATACATACATTGCCTGGATTATAAAATAATATGCAGACCATGCTTAGATCATAAAAGAACATACATACATTGCTTGGATCATAAAAGAACATACAGACATTGCTTGGTTCATAAAAGAACATACAGACATTACTTGGATCATTAAAAGAACATACAGACATTGCTTGGATCATAAAAGAATATACAGACTGCTTTGCTCATAAAAGAACATATCAATATTGCTTGGATCATAAAAGAACATGCAGACATTGCTTGGATCATAAAAGAACATACAGACATTGTTACGATCATGAAAGAACATACATATGTTGCATGGATCATAAAATAACACACAGACATTGCTTGGATCATGTTTTAACACTAAAACAAAACATCTGGTTCTCTGACCCAAAAACCATCGGTCCTTTCTGAGTTGCTTACTGCTTTCAGCCCATGTAACACTTGAGGTTTTCTGGTTCATGAGAGATTCAGACGCTGGAAGGGTAAAAGTGGACATAACGTTCTTTGTTTACTTTATGAACTCGCCTAGCGACAATAACTGGTCACCACCCGTCACTAGAAGAACGTTAATAGCCGAATTGAAAAAGAACCTGGACAAAGTATGGAAATCAGAAATATTAAGCAAGAAAACCAAACTTAGAATATTCAACTGAAACGTATTATCAACACTTATCTATGCATGCGAAAGTTTGAAAACAACAAAAGAGATTGAGAAAAAGACTAAACGCTTTTGAAGACAAATGCTTAAGAGGAATACTTTGTATACAATGGACTGAATTCGAGACTAATATAGAGATAATTGAAATGGTCATGCAACCAACTATCTAATCTAAAATGGAATGAATTCAAGACTAATATAGAGATAAAAGAAATGGTCACGCAACCAACAATCTCATCTACGATAGAATGAATTCAAGATTAATATAGAGATAAAAGAAATGGTCATGCAACCAACGATCTCTTCTACAATGGAATTAATTCAAGACTAATATAGAGATAAGAGAAATGGCCATGCAACCAACGATCTCTTCTACAATGGAATGAATTCATGACTAATACAGAGATAAGAGAAATGGTCACGCAACCAACAATCTCATCTACGATAGAATGAATTCAAGATTAATATAGAGATAAAAGAAATGGTCATGCAACCAATGATCTCTTCTACAATGGAATGAATTCAAGACTAATATAGAGATAAGAGAAATGGTCATGCAACCAATGATCTCTTCTACAATTAGGAAGAGAAGATGGACATATGTTGGACATGTGCTGAGAAAAGACAAGAGAATTCTAAAACAACCTCTTCTATGGGAAACATCAGGATACATAAAAAGAGAAAGACCTAAAGACACTGAAAAGAACATTTATAAGAGAAGCAAAATTGACAGGCATAGACTCATTAGATATGATCAAACCTCTCGCCCAGAACAGAGATGGGTGGTGAAAAACACTGTTGGAAGGATCAAGATTCAAGAATAGGGGTAAGTGCGTTGTGCGGCGGTATACCGCATGTGCGCGACATTTGTGTGTGGCGAGTTGCTTCGCCTGGTAGATCCTTGATCGCTTGTCCATGCTGATTAGGTTCAATTCCGATCCATCTTGGGGACCAGCTCTGGTTCACTAATCATAGCGTGAACAGTCAGCTATGTGTCGCATACCGCCTTCATCCCTGGCCCTCTTGAGCCCAATGAAATATAGACCAATCAACATAAAGACACATAAATCAACTAAATGTAGGTAATACCCACTATTTAGAAGAGTATATATTGTATTATCATCGGTGCTATATAGAACCAATTCTGACCTATGGAAGCGAATCATGGACAGTAGACAAACAAATGAAAAGATGATTAGAGGCCACAGAGATGGGATTTCTCAGAAGAATGTTGAAAGTTCCCTGGACAGCTAAAAAGACCAATGAGGAAGTTCTCAAAGAGGCCAACACAAAACGGGAGCTCTTAAAAAACATCAGAAAGTAGCAATCAACATTTTTCGGGCACATCATGAGAAGAGGAAAGTTGGAATATTTGGTTACAACTGGCAAATTAAAAGGGAAGAGAGATCGCGGACGACAAAGAGATTAAATACTGGATAGCTTGGTGTCATGGCATGGAAGACAAGTCAACAACAGAACTGATACGATGCACTGTAGATAGAAGATTGTGGAAGTACATGATCGCTTACGGCAACTGGTGTGGCACATGATGATGATGATATTGTATTAACCAATCAAATGTATTGTATACCATCCAGGTAACAGGATATAACAACCAATCAAAGCAGCGGATAAATCATTAACCTCGAGTCTAGGGTATGATTCAGCTCATGTAAAACTTGGGATTTTCTGGTACATGAGAGATTCAGCCGCAGGGAGAATAAGAGCGGACTTAACGATCTTTGTTTCATTTATGAGCTCGACTAACGACACTATCTCTTCACAACTGGTCTGCGAACGAAAGGGACTATCTTTCTGCTATATCTGACAGTCGATTATTCATTCTCGCAATATTCAAGCAAGGTTAAAAATGATACATATCACGATTAGAGACCTGTTACTTGCTGACGACGCTGCACTTGTCACGCAGAGACAAGACGAGCTCAAGAGCTTGATAAATCGCTTTTAGCGTGCCTGCAGTGACATCGGCTAATAATAAGTTTGCAGGAAACTAATATACTCGGTTAGGGCGTCACCTGTCATCTTTATCGACAACTACAAATGTGATGTTGCGCAGCAGTATAGCCACCTGGGGTCCATCATCAGCGACAGACTATCTTTAGATACCGAAAATGACATCCTGAGTTTGGCAATGCAGCAAACAGGGATTGAAAAAAAGCCCGCAGTTTACAACGCTTGCATCATTAGTATCTTTCTGTATGGAAGAGAATAATGGACAACTAATGCAAAGCAAGAGAGAAGGCTAATGATTTCTTTGTTTCTTCATCTTCTAATGATTTCTTTGTTTCATCATTTTCTAATGATTTCTTCGTTTCATCATATTCTAATGTTTTCATTGTTTCATCATTTTCTAATGATTTCTTCGTTTCATCATATTCTAATGTTTTCGTTGTTTCATCATATTCTAATGTTTTCGTTGTTTCATCATATTCTAATGTTTTCGTTGTTTCATCATATTCTAATGATTTCTTCGTTTCATCATATTCTAATGTTTTCGTTGTTTCATCATATTCTAATGTTTTCGTTGTTTCATCATATTCTAATGTTTTCGTTGTTTCATCATCATCTAATCATTTCTTTGTTTCATCATCTTCTAATAATTTCCTTGTTTCGTCATCTTCTAACGATTTTTTGGTTTGACCTTGACACAGTACAGAAACCTGTACGGATTCCCACACGACACGATCATCTACGACAAGGAGGGCAACACACTGAAAGTTGGCCTTTTGGATGGAAAATTCGTTGCGCCGTTTGGTCAGAAAAGTGTGAGAAAGGTCAGAGACCTGGCCATCAGGGATGATGACGTCATCTTAATTGGATACCCTAAAACAGGTGCGCTACTTTGTTGTTATTTTAGTTCCGATGTTGAGTTGTATATACGTCACTTTTTCCGTTGAAGGAACATCGTATACCAATCTATTCTTTGGTGGTAGAGAGTTATGTCATACGTCATATATACCATCATCATCATCATGTACCATACCGGTTGGCGTAGGCGATCATGTCCTTCCACAATCTTCTATCTACAGTACATCGTATCAGTTCTGTTGTTGACTGTTTTCCATGCCATGACACCAAGCTATCCAGTATTTTCTCTCTTTATCGTCCGCGATCTTTCTTTCCTTTTATTTTGCCAGTTGTAACCAAGTATTCCAACTTTCCTCTTCTCATAATGTGCCCGAAAAATGTTGATTGTTTCTTTCTGATGTTTTTTTAGGAGCTGCCTTTTTGTGTTGGCCTCTTTGAGAACTTTCTCATTGGTCTTTTTAGCTGTCCAGGGAACTTTCAACATTCTACTGAGAAATCCCATCTCTGTGATATCTAATCGTCTTTTCATTTGTTTGTCTACTGTCCATGATTCACTTCCATAGGTCAGAATTGGTTCTATATAGCACCGATGAACTCTGTTTCTCATTTCTATTAACATAGATTTGTTGCATAAGATATTTTTCATTTTCTGAAATACTATTTTGGCCTGAACTATTCCACTTTTTATTTCCGTGGTGCATCTTCCATCTGATGTTATTATTGTGCCCAAGTATTTCACGCGTTGCACTTGTTTTAAATTTGTCCTGTTTATTTTTATGCTGCATGCTGGTGATGATTATTTCTTCGATATGACCATCATTTCTGATTTCTTACTATTCAGACTGAGACCTATCTTGTTGCTTTCTTTTACTATTATGTCTATCATTTCTTGTAGTTCATTCTCTGTCTCTGCTATTAAGACTGTGTCATCCGCATATCGCAAATTATTTATGTTGTGACCATTGACTTCAATTACTTTTTTGTCTACTATTGATCTCATAATATATTCGCTGTAAAGTGAAAACAAATCCGGTGACAGGATACAGCCTTGTCTGACTCCTTGTTTTATAAGTTGAAATTGTCCTATATACCAGGTCTGGTTTAAAAAAAAAAAGACAAAACATATCTTGACTGAGAACATAATAAATGTCGTACGTTACTCGTTAGCGGTTATAATCATCTTCTAGGATTTAAAACAAAAACCGAAGTTTACAACGCCTTTATTTCAATGTGCTGTAAACATACCTCGCGTGTTTTGGATTTTTATTTGTGATTTCGCTCTGCGGCAACCACCCCTGGTCTCAGCAGCGAGGCCCGGCTTTAAACATCAATTGCTCATCGAGGAAAAACAAATATGAGTACCTCCGAAGTCGGAGTTATCTGCCTGTGCGGCGAGGGACCCCTGTGCACACGGTTGTCAGGGAAACATGGATTAACAGGCAAAATTCGGTTCCTAGTCTCTAGAGACTTCGTCAGAGGTAAAAAGCTGGCGAACGAAAAAAAAAATCTTCATAATAGTCATCTTCTGAATCTTGACAACGATGCCAATAGTACGACCTCCTTTGGAAGTATTCCTCTAAGTTATTTATACCCACCCAGTTAAGAACGGCCTTGAACTCGCTTTAAATTCCCAACTCTGAGGGTCTCCTTGCTCTACGATTCTTTCGTGACCAAGGACAACACCCTTATGTTGATACTGCTACCCTTCTCTGACTCACTGAGCTTGTCCTCAGCCTCAATACCTTTGAGTTCAATGTGACCAATTCATTGGTCATGGACACCAAGATGGGTCCTAGCTATACCTGGCTCTTCATGGATTACCTTGAACATCAAATACTCATTTCGTATCAGGGTCCCCTTCCCATCACATACTTCCGGTATATTGATGACTTCTTCGGAGTTACCGATCTACCTGAAGATGCCATTTCCAAGTTCATAGACAACATCAAAAACTATCACAAAACCATCAAGTTCAGATTTTTTATCTCCACTTTCTCTGTTACCATTTTGGGCGTTATTGTTTCTTTGGGCACTTTTGGCTTCCACAGCTCGGTTTTCTATAAATCTACAGACGCCCACTGTTACCTTCTCTATACTTCATCACATACATCTTCGTGTGAATGTTTCTATTCCGTTTCCTCAATTATTGCGTCAACGTCACATTTGCCAGGACGACCAGGATTTCCTCCATCAGGCTCATGTTAGGCTTCTATCGCCGCCAGTTTTATTCAGATTCGATTCTTCAATTTGCCTTCAAACGTGTCCTCCGTATCTCTCGTCCTGAGACACGCACTCCTTCCAGCCGCCCCTATTCTGAAAGAACATTACTCATTCTCACCTACCATCCTCACCTACCAACCTCACCTACCATCTTCACCTACCATCCTCACCTACCATCCTCACCTACCATCTTCACCTACCATCCTCACCTATCATCCTCACCTACCATCCTCACCTATCATCCTCACCTACCATCTTCACCTACCATCCTCACCTATCATGCTCACCTACCATCCTCACCTACCATCCTCACCTACCATCTCACCTATCATTCTCACCTATCATCCTCACCTACCATCCTCACCTACCATCCTCATCTATCATCCTCACCTATCATCCTCACCTACCATCCTTATCTATCATCCTCACCTACCATCATCACCTACCATCCTCACCTATCATCCTCACCTACCATCCTTATCTATCATCCTCACCTACCATCATCACCTACCATCCTTATCTATCATCATCACCTACCATCCTCACCTACCATCCTCACCTACCATCATCACCTACCATCCACACCTACCATCCTCACCTACCATTCTCACCTATCATCCTCACCTACCATCCTCACCTACCATCCTTATCTATCATCCTCACCTATCATCCTCACCTATCATCCTCATCTACCATCATCATCTATCATCCTCACCTATCATCCTCACCTACCATCCTCATATATCATCCTCACCTATCATCCTCACCTACCATCCTCATCTATCATCCTCACCTACCATCCTCATCTATCATCCTCACCTATCATCGTCACCTACCATCCTCACCTACCATCCTCACCTATCACCCTCACCTATCATCCTCACCTACCATCCTCATCTATCATCCTCACCTATCATCCTCACCTATCATCCTCACCTACCATCCTCACCTATCATCCTCACATACCATCCTCACCTATCATCCTCACCTACCATCCTCACCTACCATCCTCACCTATCATCCTCACCTATCATCCTCACCTACCATCCTCACCTATCATCCTCACCTATCATCCTCTCCTACCATCCTCACCTACCATCCTCACCTATCATCCTCACCTACCATCCTCACCTATCATCCTCACCTACCATCCTCACCTATCATCCTCACCTACCATCCTCATCTATCATCCTCACCTATCATCCTCACCTACCATCCTCACCTACCATCCTCACATATCATCCTCACCTACCATCCTCACCTATCATCCTCACCTATCATCCTCACCTATCATCCTCACCTATCATCCTCACCTACCATCCTCACCTACCATCCTCACATATCATCCTCACCTACCATCCTCACCTATCATCCTCACCTACTATCTTCACCTATCATCCTCACCTACCATCCTCACCAACCATCCTCACCAACCATCCTCACATATCACCCTCACCTACCATCCTCACCTATCATCCTCACCTACCATCCTCACCAACCATCCTCACCTATCATCCTCACATATCATCCTCACCAACCATCCTCACCTACCATCCTCACCTACCATCCTCACCTACCATCCTCACCTACCATCCTCACCTATCATCCTCACCTATCATCCTCACCTATCACCCTCATAACTTAGCTGCTGTGAGAATACTCAAACGTTACCGCTCCATTCACCAGTCTGGGACCACTCATCTACTTTTCCGTAATCCCCCTATGGTCGCCTCCAAACGCCACCAGAATTTAAGAGATATTCTTGTTAGGAGCCGTCTCCCTCGCTGCAACCATAAACACTAGGGTACGGTGCCCCGAGGACATAACAGTATAACCTGTGCTTA
Organism: Megaustenia siamemsis; assembly: GCA_032433765.1. Lineage (NCBI taxonomy): Eukaryota > Metazoa > Mollusca > Gastropoda > Stylommatophora > Ariophantidae > Megaustenia > Megaustenia siamemsis. The sequence goes on from JAVIAB010000008.1 coordinate 11,337,062, forward strand.
TGTGCTCTGCAGGCCTAAACATTAATGGAAAGATAATCAATAACCTGGGATATGCTGATGATACTGTTCTACTAGCAGAAAATCCCAAAGACTTACAATAATTGCTTAATGTGATAAACATAACAAGCAAAAAATATGGACTAGAAATGAATATCAAAAAGACTAAAACTATGATCATAAACAAAGAAAATTATCAAGATCTACAATTAAATATCACAGTTGAGGGAATACATCTGGAGACAGTCCAGAGCTACAACTACCTGGGACATACTATAACCAATGATGGAAAATGTAAAATTGAAATAAGCAAAAGAATAGGTATGGCAAAAAGTAATTTTAATGCCATGAAAAATATACTAACAAACAAAACAAATATCAGCAGGGCTGAAACTAAGAATGGCAAAATGTTACATCTTCTCAATATTCCTGCATGGTGCAGAAACATGGACATTAGACAAGAAAACAGAACATAAAATTGAAGCCTTTGAAATGTGGATTTATAGAAGAATAGGTAGAATTGGATGGAAACAAAAGATAACAAACGATGAAGTTTTAAAACAACTGAAAATAAAAAGAGAACTACTAAATACAATTAAGACAAGACAAATGAAAATTTTGGGGCATGTTAAAAGACACAACAGCCTACTAAAATTAATATTGGAAGGGAAAATACAAGGTAAAAGAGGCAGAGGCAGACCAAGACTAACATGGACGAGAAACATCAAAAGATGGACAAGTCAATCTATGACAGCCTGCAAGAAACAGAGTAGAATGGCGATAGATGGTAGCCAACCTTCGTTGCGGAGAAGGCACTCAATGATGATGATGATGTGCTCTGCACCGACTCTGCACCAAGAATGGTTCCACATGTGTGCCCCGCAATATATTTTATGCCATCGTATGCCAACGATGTCGCATGACTAATATTGGCGAATCTGGTCGACGCTTTTCGAAAAGGTTTTGTGAACCCTTTCGAGATTGTCAACAAAATACTGGCACTCCAGTGGCTTCCCATTTCAATTCCTCGGACCGCAAAGGCAGAAACGACATCCGTATCACTGGCATTATCCTCTGGGGTAGAAATGAAGGAAAACAAAAGAAAACATGTTATGGTAAAAGCTTTAAGTAATTGATTAGATAGAGCTCCATCACGCCAAGTGGCGTATAGGGAATATGGTGTTAGTGACCGTACATTTTATAGACCTTCAGCACATGATTTTCGGGATAATGTGGTCGGTATTACGCCCGCGCTGTTTTACTTTTCCAGAAAAAAATCCGGTACCCATTTAAGGCTGGATGAACCCGAAGCCGTCGGTTGGGATCGAACCCTACCTCTTGTCCTTTGTAGTCCAGTTCACTAATCCCTGAGCTATCGCGGCTCCCTTACATAATTGATAGAAAACACAAATTTGAACGACGTTTCGGCTCAACAGTCCTTCAGCAGGAACAAACAACACATACACAGATATATAAATAAATAAATAGGACTTCCGTTTCCATGATAGCGGAGCTAAGTCACGTTCTCTCGATCGCTGCAGAAATTGCTTTGGAATCTGATCAATTTCGGCTTTCCGTTGCAATTTTCTTCATTCAAGTCGAAATGATGTTCTACTTATCATATCTACGCCAATGAATTGCACGGCAATACTCCGTTTTGACAAATCAAGTGTTGTGAATGCGACCTTCCACCGTATAGTGTTGATCTGCGTTTTACGTCACAATGAGTGCTGTTCAATGACCGTTGATGGTGTTGTTTGCCGCAAGTTATTTACAATTTCCAACGCATTAATGTGGTGGGCTCCGTCAAGTCAGCCGAAGTTTTATCTCGTTGGGGAATTTGCACTATGTTTCGTTTGTTGTAGACTGCATTCACTAGAGTAATCATAAATCCATGGGCGCAGCCATTTTGTGCGTGCAACGTCATCATATGGGCTCATCGTGTGCCCCAAGACCGACCATGCGCTAATCTTGCGATCTGTTGTTTGGTGTGCAACGGGGATAATCGGACGACGAACTGTGTTTTGTATGTTCGGAGTTGAGTCAAACACGATGTCCTAACATCATCAAGCGCTATACATTTAAATACTATGACGATCATCATTTTCAGGAGGATGTGGACTTCCGGGCAATATGGTGGATAGGCGGCACGAATCATTGAATGCTATGTCTAAAAAGTGTTCCTTGTTGCAGTTTCCTCATATTTCAAGTCCGTCTTTTTGCATGAGCTACTGAGTTAAGTGCTCTGTGCACACCGTGATCTGTGTGTTTCATCCGTTTTGATCATGTTCCGATATTCCAATTGTTTACGATCACTGCTGATATCGTATGACAGGGAACAGTTGGCCGTATTCACTTTCTATGCGGTTTCGCCTTATGTCTTTTGGCGTGTGCTGAGACTGCTATGATAGGGACCACATCTACTTTTTCTTTGTTTGGGAGATGAGTTAGTAATTCGGATGATTCCACTGGCATGGGCGGTTGAGCAATTATGGATTTTAATTCGTTTGCAGTGATACCGGGGCCTTCCATAACCAAATAACCATATAAATAAAACTAATCCTACATAGCTAACTAGTAATGAAACATACTAGAGTAAATATGTCAGACGAAACACAAACATAAAGTAGCAGTGGTAAGGCAAAGTAATGCAAATAAATGCATAAAAATGCGAAGCTGCAGTAAAGCTGAATGTGAGGAAGAATTGGGTAAAAAAATAGAAAAAATGATATGGTAAAAGCTTTACGTAATTGATAAACGACACACATTTGAACGACGTTTCGGCTCAATGGACCTTAAGCATGAACAAACAATTGTTATATATATTTTTTTTAATTCTCCCTCACATTTAGCTTTACAGCAGTTTCTGTTCATTGGAAAAGGGAAAAAAACGTTACAGTTTACTTCATCTTTCTTTTCTTTTTTTTTTTTCCTCTCAAGTTTTTCCTCAACTGAACGCTGGACAATAAATGACGTCAATCATTGGAATGAGGCTGGAACTTCCCATGCACCAAGAAAACACGCGGCGGGTGCAGTGGTGCCGCTTTGAGAAGCACTGGTTTTATTTGTGGACTGAGCCCATATATTTGTGATTAAGTGAAATGTGTCATGACTGTATGATACACCAACGAGAAGGTGTTTCAATTTGTTCTCAGAATCTAAAATAACAGGCAACAGATGGTGTGGGATAGATCACGTGCGATCCATAAACATTGACAAGAAATATCATGTAGGGGACTCCCAATGAAAGGCGGAGAGAGGCAGACAATCTGGTGAAGGACAGTGTGGGCCAGACAAGGAGCAACAGTGGCAATGAACAGCATGTTCAAAAAGTTGATAGATGTTGTTGTTGTCCTATAAGACATTGCATGTCGTTGCAACCACTTCCGGTCTCGGCGGTCCAAGGTTCAGGGATCCAGACCCTACACCACCTCTTCGCTGTGCCTCTAGAAACAGAATAACCCGTCTAGCCTAGCAAAATAAGGTGGGATCGAAGAGGAAGGCAACACTCGGTATTCAAAAATCTCATGCTGAAGTCGGATGCGTTGGGCCGAAAGGCACAAATAACAGTTTTACCGCAAGCCTCAACACAACACATCTCTACGCTCACTTAGAGTTAATTTAGGGAAGGATAACAAAGAGATCAATCAATTTCTTTAGTAGTCGTCGTCGAGTGAACGACAGAAAGATAGAAAGGTCAAGGAATGAGAAGACGTGACGGGGTGTGGCCAAGATATGAAGACTTGACGTCATTGTACACTTTTGGTTGTAGAGATAAATAATAATAAATGAATATTATCATGGATATCAACAAGGGAAATTGGAAAATCTAATTCAAGAAGCAGAACGAATAAATATAGATATTTTAGGCATATCAGAGACTAGATGGAAAGAATGTGGGTACATTGAAGACGAAAAATATACATTTATATACTCAGGAAACACAACAGAACATCAAAGGGGGGTAGGAATACTGATAAAAAGAGAGCTACAAAAATATATAAGTACCCACTGGACATACAGTGATAGGATTATACTACTCAAGTTGAAAGCAAAACCATTCGACATAGCAATAATACAGACATATGCACCTACTCAAGACTACACAGATGAACAAATAGAGGCATACTATGAAGACCTAAATAAAGTTATGAAGCAAGTGAAATCTTCAGACATCTTGATTGTAATGGGTGACATGAACGCTAAAGTAGGAAAAGGTAGATATAAGACAATTATAGGAAATCATGGTTTAGGAAAAAGAAATGACAGAGGAGAAAGATTAATACAATTCTGTGAAGAAAACAGGCTGATGATATGTAACACCTACTTTGAGCAAGAGAAAAGGAAACTATACACATGGAAAAGCCCTGGAGATAGGAAGAGGAATCAAATAGATTACATAATGATAAAAGAAAGGTTCCGTAACAGCGTAAAGAAAGCCAAAACCTACCCAGGAGCAGATATTAATTCTGATCACAATCCTGTAATGATTAAAATGAAAATCAAACTAAAGAGAAACAAGCAACAATCTAATTCATCAACAAACCCACTCGACATAACAGCTTTAAATCAAAAAGATATTAAAGATACCTATACAATACAAGTAAAGAACACATACCAGAAGCTGCTAGAGGAAGGAATTGAACAATACAGAAAAGAAAATCCTGATGAAAAAGTAACAACCAAATGGCAATGCATAAAGAAAAGCATACAAAAAGCCTGCGACACCTTACCCAAAAGAGAAAAGAACAAAAAACAAAAATGGATAACTAACACCATCTTAGAAAAAATGGAAGAAAGGAGACAAGCGAAGAACACTGCCCAATACAATAAAATAGATAATGAGATACGCAAAATGTGCAAAAAGGCAAAAGAAGACTGGCTCAGCCAAAAATGTATAGAAATATAAACTATGGAAAGCAAACAAGACCTAAGAGGAATGCACACAGAAATAAAGAGAATGACTAATAAAAATAAAAAAGCCACAGAAGGTGGATGCATTGCAGACAAAACAGGAAAAATGCTAACAGATAATAAGGATATCATAGATAGATTGTCAGGAATATATAACAGAACTATTTCATGATCAAAGGGACAAGAAACCAGTTATAAAATGTACATCAGGCTATAAAATCTTAAAATCTGAGGTGGAAAAAGCTATAAAAACAATGAAAAGGGGAAAAGCAGCAGGACCTGAAAGCATACAGATAGAGATGATACAGGCACTTGAAGATTTTGGCATTGAAGTGATTACAGACATATGCAACGAAATATACCACACAGGATACATACCAAATGAACTAAAAACATCAACTTTCATTGCATTGCCTAAAAAGAATGGTGCAGTTGAATGCAGTGACTTTAGAACAATAAGCCTAATGAGCCATGTTACAAAAATCTTGCTAAAAGTTATACAAGGAAGGATTCAGAATAAAATCAATACTGAATTAGATGAGCAGCAATTTGGATTTAGGAAAAATAGCGGGACAAAAGAAGCCATATTCTGCATGAGAACATTAATCGAAAAATACACAGAAGTAAACAAACCAATATATGCCTGCTTCATAGACTACACCAAAGCTTTTGATAGAGTACACCACAAACAACTTATAGAATGCCTAAAAGAGATACATCTAGATGACATGGCCATACGACTAATATGTAATCTATACTGGGAGCAAACAGCAATAATAAAATATAACAAAGAGTTCTCTACACCCATTGATATAAAAAGAGGAGTAAGACAAGGATGCATCCTATCACCAAGCTTGTTCAATCTATACACTGAGCAAATCTTTAAAAACATCATAGAGATGCCAGGCCTACAAATTAATGGAAAGATAATCAATAACCTAAGATATGCTGACGATACTGTACTACTAGCAGAAAATCCTAAAGATCTACAACAATTACTTAATGAAATAAACACGACAAGCAAAAAATGTGGACTAGATATGAATATCAAAAAGACTAAAACTATGATCATAAACAAAGAAAATACTCAAAACCCACAAATGGATATCAAAATAGAAGGAATAGACCTGGAGACAGTTCAGAACTATAACTACATTGGACATACTATAACCAGTGATGGAAAATGTACAACTGAAATAAACAAAAGAATAGGAATGGCAAAAAGTAATTTTAATGTCATGAAGGACATACTAACATCAAAACAAATAACACCAGAGCTCTCTCTCTCTCTCTCTCTGCGTTCAGGACTCAATCAGAGTAAGGATTCCAGACTCTCATATGAAGTCAGCTGTCAGGCTAAGTGTGTTGATCGCCCCCACAGACAGAACATCACAATTAGAGTTTGTCAGATCCACTCTGACTGAACACCCGTTAATACGTTGCACTGTGTTCTGCGCCAGTGGCCCAGTGCATCCGATTTCAGCCAGCATTTTTTCAGGTTTGCTTTCCTTAGCCTTTGATTGTCCCCAATCTTCCTGCAAGGCAGCAGTTGATCTTTTCTGTCGGGGGATTCTGCCCTTAGATGGTCGGCCTTCCCAGGTTTACGAGCACCATCTGCCCGAGTCACTAGAGGTGACTAACACAGACATGCGACTTGTAATATGAGGAAACTGCAACAAGGAACACATTTCATGCATAGCCTTCATTTGTTCCCGCCGCCTATCCCCTTATACCGGTAAGTCACGTCCTCTTGAAAATGATGATCATCGTAGCACTTGATGATGTTAGGCCATCGTTGATGACTCCAATTCCGAACATATAGACACACAGTCAGTCGTCAATTTATTCTTGTTGCACATCAAACAGCAGACCGTAAGATTTGCGCACGGCCGGTTTAGGGAACCAATACGATGACGTAGGACACAATGTCGCCAAACTCATAATCTCGATACCTTTAGACTTATGTCTGATTACTCAAGTGTAAACAGTCTACGACGAACAAAACACGAAGCAACTTCCCCAAAGAGACAAAACTGCGACTGACGAAGTAGTTTACATTAATGTGTAACGTGGAAATAACTTGCGTCAAAGAATCCCAATAACGGTCTTGAACAGCACTAATGTGACGTAAAGCACAGATCTAGTCTAGACGGAGGAATGTCTCACTCACAACACTTGATTCGTCAAAAACGGACTGTTGTTGACCTACGACCTCGCTTTAGCGACACAGATGTATCAAGCATATCATCATTTTGACTTTTACGCAGAAAAGTGCAATGAAGATCCAAAATTAATCAGACCTTGGGTGCATTTTCTGCAGCAATCGAGAGGACGTGGACTAGATCCGCCATCTTGGAAACGGAACGTCCACACCAGAGCTAAAACTAAGATTAGCAAAATGTTACATCTTCTCAATATTCCTATATGGTGCTGAAACATGGACATTAGACAAGAAAACAGAACAGAGAATTGAAGCCTTTGAAATGTGGATATATAGAAGAATAGGTAGAATTGGATGGAAGGAAAAGAATACAAACGACGAAGTCTTAAAACAACTAAAAATGAAAAGAGAACTTCTGAACACAATTAGAACAAGACAAATGCGATTCTTAGGCCATGTTAAAAGACACAACAGCCTACTGAAAGTGATCCTGGTGGGGAAAATACAAGGTAAAAGAGGCAGAGGGGCACCAAGATTAACATGGACGAGTAACATCAAAAGATGGACAAATCAACCGATGACAACCTGCACCATCAAAGCAAGAGATAGAGCAAAATGGCGCTCCATGGTAGCCAACCTTCGTTGCGGAGACGGCACTCAGTGATGATGATTATCATGGAGGGAAACTTCGTAGGCGATAGATCAACGAATCATTTCAGGGGAAGAGGTATGTTTACATCACTTTGAAATAAATCGCATGATGTGAGCGTGGCCGTGCGGCTGAAACCATTATTCCGCTGGCTGAAAAGCAGACGTAGGGTGTTCGAAACCCGCAGTAGACAGAGATGATTTTTTTTATATACTCATTGAGTACCGTCTCCGCATCGAAGGTTGGTTACTGTCAGGAGCGCCATTCCACTCTGTCTCTTGCTTTGATGGTGCAAATTGTCATTGGTTGACTTGTCCATCTTTTGATGTTACTCGTCCATGTTAGTCTTGGTCTGCCTCTTTTAACTTTTTCTCTTTTCTCTATCGGAGGTGAAATAAAAATCCTGAGTCCCACATGTCTTGACCAAGCGGCTTTTATCCTTCTGATTATATCGTGAGTCACACCCCCCCCCCCCCCCCCCCCCCCGACATACACCAGCAATGGTTATATTTGTCGTAAAGATAGTTTTTATTCAACAATAGAAAAAACAACACAAAGAACAGATACTCCGTATTCCGAAGCAGGATTGAACCCGTACACCTTGACACAGCGCCTTGCTACGAGAAACCAAACGCTAGAGCACACGACCAACTCAACTATCTTTCAGCTATCGCTATCAGCTCTGATTGGTTGCTATTTGCAGCCCATTCCTGCCGTACAAAAGTTCATGCCTTTTCCAGTTGTGTTGGTGTTTCATCAGAGAAGGGATTTCTCAGAAGAAAGTTCCATGAACAGCTAAAAAGACCAATGAGGAAATTCTCAACGAGGCCAACGCAAAAAGGGAGCTCCTAAAAAACATCAGAAAGAAACAATCGACATTTTTCGGACACATCATGAGAAGAGGAAAGCTGGAATACTTGGTTACAACTGGCAAAATAAAAGGAAAAAGAGATCGCGGACGACAAAGAGAGAAAATACTGGATAGGTCGGTGTCATGGCATGGAAAACAGTCAACAACAGAACTAATAGCATGCACTGTGGATAGACAATTGTGGAAGGACGTGATCGCCTACTCCAACCGGTATGGCACATGATTATGATGTTGTGGTGGTGTTAGACTATGTGGTCTAGAGATAAGAAGTCGGCCTTTGGCAAGGAAGGTCCCGGGTTAGCAACTCACTCCAGGCTACGGAAATTGTTCTTCCCGAATACATTATTGTTGTCGTGACTTGACATTCTCCTGGTTTTTTGTTTAATTTAAAATGTAGTGAAGTCATTAGAAAATATTACTTTATGTTAGCCTACTGAATATAATGTATGATTTTTATGTATTATGTCAGCGGTAGCCCAGATCCCAAAACCAGTATACGCCACTGATGTATGGCTAATTTTAACTACTTACATATCTGTATGTGTACATTGTTTGTCCCTGCTGAAGGCCTGTTGAACCAAAATATCGTTGAAAATTGTCTCGTTCATTAATTACGTAAAGTTTTAATCATATTATTTTTTTTTTCAATTCTCCTGAAAGTAAAGAACTAGCGATGGAGAGAATAATCATTTAGTGTTTAATTACCGGACCTGATCTTGTTCGTCAATAATTGTGTGTCCGACCCCATTAGAGTTACACGCCCTAGCTCAAATAATGCGTGACAGACTCGTACCTGGACGTGCATGCCACCACAAAGTGCATTGTGGTCTTGAATGGGCATCAAGTAGGTCACGTGCGTGCTCCACAATAAAACAACATGAAAGGAATTACGACACAGAAAACTGTCTATGAGGAAAGTATCTAAGCAGTGTATGCCTAAATCATCACATAGTACCATGCCTGCTGGCGTAGGTGATCATGTATCTCCACAACTTTCGATCTCGACAGTTATTTATCATTTCTGTTGTTGACCTTCTGCCAAGCCATTCTCTTAAGCTGTCTGGTATCGTTTCTCTTTGCTTTCCTCTATCTCTTCGTCCCTCTATTTTCCCATTTGTTACAATATATCCCAGCTGTTCTCTTCTCTTCTTTACATGGCCAAAAAACGATGATTATTTCTTCTTAATGTTGGATATTAGCTCTCTTCTTGATTTGACCTCTTTCAGAACGTTTTCATTACTCTTCTTAGCTGGCCACGTTATTCTCAACATTCTTCTGTAAAACCACATTTATACAGATTCCAGTGATGTTCTTGTTTGTTGTCCTATTTTCCATGATTCGCATCCATATGTTAAGACTGGCTCTACATAACATTTAAGAACTCTTTTTCTTGTTTTGATTGTCAAAAATGGATTTTATAGTAGTATCTTCCTAATTTTTTTTGGAAAGCTGTTTTTGCCTGAGTAATTCTGAATCTAACCTCTTTTGTACATCTTCCGTCTGAGGTTAACTATTCTATCTAACTATCTTTACGACACATAGTACCATTGCTGGTGTATGTCGGGGGGCAACGATAGAACCCGAGGGATAAAGGCCGCTTGGTCAAGCAGTCGCCACGAAGTGTGAGACTCAGGATTTTTATTTCACCCCCGATAGAAAAAAATCCTTTCTGTCTACCGCGGGTTTCGAAAACCGTACGCCGGCTTTTCAGCTAGCGGAACAGTACTGTTCCGCTAGCTGAGGTTAACAAAGTTCCCAAATATTTAAATGTATTTACCTGCTTTGATATTGTTCCACTTATCTTTATTTTCCACTGAGGTGATGTCTTTTTCTTTGTTGTTACCATTACTTCTGTCTTTTTGCTATTAAGGCTGAGAATTATTACATACATGGACTATATATGCAGGCAAGCCAACCCATCAGAGACAGACGAGATCAACGAGCTTATATTAGCAGATGGTCAGGCACTAGTACAAGGAAAAATAGTAGACCAACAAGAACACTTAAACATCAACAGCACAGGCACAAAATACAACATGAAAATCAACATCAACAAAACAGAAGTCTTGAATATCGCAAAAGATAAACAGAACATCAACATAACTATAGACGGCAGACAGCTCAAACAATTAGAGGAATTTAAATACCTATCAAGTATTCGACACGCGACAATTCACAAACAAGAGAAATACACTCAAGATGCAACAAAGCTTGTCAAATCATTGGACAGTTATCACCACTATTGTCCAACAAGGAAATAACTCTAGAGACAAAATACGGACTCTACAATACAATCTTCATCCCAACGTTGTGCTACCAATGCCAGTCCTAGAGTCTAGACTCAAGAACAATACGAAAAATGACCTCTACTGAGATGAAATGTGTTAGACGAATGACAGGAAACAGTCTGAGAGACAAGATCAGATATGAAGAACCGAGGAGGAAAAAAAACTAGGAATAAACCCCGCTACAGAATATATAAAGAAACAACAGATAAAATGGTTTAGCCACGTGACAATGCAGAGTGATCAAAACACAACACAACGAGCCTAACAAATTAACGTTGCGAGAACAACAGACACAAGGGCCGACCACGAAAAAGATGGATTGACGGAATATTAGAAACACTAGGAAACGTAGCAGCAGCACAGGCGAGCAGAAGAGCAAATTTTCGGCATATATGCGGCTTTTTTTTAGAAAAAGGGAACAAGACAAAGGGACGGACAAGACTGTAAAGATAACTTTAACTATAACTTGAACTATAACTATTACAACAGTGATACGAGATACTGATAACAACTGAGACATTGCAGAAGATAAACTCGTCTCAGAATAATAATGTAAGAGATAAAGATAGATTAAGTTCCCACATAAATTCTAGTCAATGTAGCGACAAATATTTTTATTTTATTTTGAGTGGACACGACGAAGTGTATCACAGAAGGAAATACTTCAAAAATGAAGGGCGTTAAAGAAAGTTAGAAACCACAGAAATTATATCAATGCTCGAGAATTAAACAAAGACTTTCCTTTTTTTTTTATTTTGTAGACGGACTATGCCCAGAATAACATTTTTTCAGGGACAAATTATTGAGAGTTGGTTCCGTAAAATAAAATGGGCTGTTTGTTTGTTGTTTGTTTGTAAGGGAACCTCGGTAGCCTATTTGGAAAAAAAGCACCACCCGAGCGGACTACCGACGTTTGGACAACGCGTGTTCGATTCCCGCTGGAAGCAGTGTGAGTTGTACTCGTGGTAGGCAAAAAGCAAATACCCCCGCGGTCAACCCAGCCGCTGGCAGAAATGGGTACCATAGTATTACTCTGGGAAGGTCAGGAATGCCGCCTCGCCTCGTGAGTTTCGATGCTTGAAGCGACGCTATCCAGAAGTCTCCGATCACTTCTAGATAGGCGGCCGAGCACATATGGGCAAAAACTCGCGTGCTAAGACGCCGGTTCAAGTCTCGTACTTTACCTTGACCTTTATAAGTGGATATGATTTGTCAGTGCGGAATTTGTATTTTGTTCATTTTTACATTTACATGACAAGTAGACGTTTACAATCGTTTACTGTGAATTTGTGTTTGAGTGTTGTACTGTTTGTGTTTGAGTGTTGTACTGTTTGTGTTTGAGTGTTGTAATGTTTGTGTTTGAGTGTTGTACTGTTTGTGTTTGAGTGTTGTAATGTTTGTGTTTGAGTGTTGTACTGTTTGTGTTTGAGTGTTGTACTGTTTGTGTTTGAGTGTTGTACTGTTTGTGTTTGAGTGTTGTAATGTTTGTGTTTGAGTGTTGTACTGTTTGTGTTTGAGTGTTGTACTGTTTGTGTTTGAGTGTTGTAATGTTTGTGTTTGAGTGTTGTACTGTTTGTGTTTGAGTGTTGTACTGTTTGTGTTTGAGTGTTGTACTGTTTGTGTTTGAGTGTTGTTTTGTTTGTGTTTGAGTGTTGTACTGTTTGTGTTTGAGTGTTGAACTATCTGTGTTGGAGTGTTGTACTGTTTGTGCTTAAGTGTTGTACTATTCGTGTTTGAGTGTTGTACTATCTGTGTTTGAGTGTTGTACTATTTGTGTTTGAGTGTTGTACTGTTTGTGTTTGAGTGTTGTACTGTCTGTGTTTGAGTGTTGCACTGTTTGTGTTTGATTGTTGTACTATCTGTGTTGGAGTGTTGTACTATCTGTGTTGGAGTGTTGTACTGTTTGTGCTTAAGTGTTGTACTATTCGTGTTTGAGTGTTGTACTATCTGTGTTTAAGTGTTGTACTATCTGTGTTTGAGCGTTGTACTATCTGTGTTTGAATGTTGTACTATCTGTGTTTGAGTGTTGTACTATCTGTGTTTGAATGTTGTACTATCTGTGTTTGAATGTTGTACTATCTGTGTTTGAGTGTTGTACTATCTGTGTTTGAATGTTGTACTATCTGTGTTTGAGTGTTGTACTATCTGTGTTTGAGTGTTGTACTATCTGTGTTTAAGTGTTGTACTATCTGTGTTTGAGCGTTGTACTGTTTGTGTTTGAGTGTTGTACTATTCGTGTTTGAGTGTTGTACCATCTGTGTTTGAGTGTTGTACTGTTTGTGTTTGAGTGTTGTACTATGCATGTTATTTATTCAAATTCATATGTGCTCTAATATTTCATTCTAAAATCTCGAGAAAATCCGATGAGATCTGTGACCCGCGTGCACGAACTCCGCAACACGGCCTGCGATCCACGGTGAAAATTGGTTTTTGTTGACATTTTTGTTGTCCGAACAGTAGCCACATTTTTGGTCTACTCTTTTGGATTATAACTTTTAGGAGTTCTTTCAGCGCGCGCGAGTGCACACGGGACTTTCTGTGCATTGCCGTTATCCGAGAGGGCTAGACATCGAATCTCACTACGCAAGAGATCTGAAGAGGGTGATGTCACGAAGAAACCACGGATTAATTGTCATGTATATGAAAAATCAGCAGAGAATTAAGAGAATGCATTAAGAGAATGGCTTGGCAGAAGGTCAACAACAGAAATGATAAATAACTGTCGAGATGGAAAATTGTGGAGAGACATGATCACCTACGTCAGCAGGCAAGACACTTGATGATGATAATGATATGAAAGATCACCATCGATTCTGGTGGGTTTTGAACCTTAGTCATTTCTATTCAGAGATCGACGTCATACCTCTATAACACCCAACGCCCCCCCCCCCCCCCGCTCTATGTTTCAACGTACAGAAGTATGTACAACACGTGTGTGTATGAGTAATCGTGTAAATGTGGGGTAATAGAGATCATCATCATGTGCCATAGCGGTTAGCGTAGCCGATATTGTTCTTCCACAATCTTCATCCACATTACATCGTATCAATTCTGTTAGGACTGTTTTCCATGCCATGACACCAAGTTATCTATTATCTTCTCTTTTTGTCGTCCACTATCCCTCTTTCTCTGTATTTTACCAGTTGTAATCAAGTATTCTAATTTTCCTTATCTCATGATGAGCCAGAAAAACGTCGATTGTTTCTTTCTGATGTTTTTTAGGAGCTTCTTTTTTGTGTTGACCTCTTTGAGAATGTCCTCAGTGGTATTTTTAGCTCTCCAGGGGACTTTCAACATTCTTCTGAGAAATCCCATCTCTGTGGCCTCCAATCGTCTTTTAATTTGTTTGTCTACTGTCCACGATTCACTTCCATAGGTCAGAATTGGCTCTATATAGCACCGATGTACTCTTTCTCACTTCTATTGACATAGACTTGTTATATAGATACAGTACAGATAACTATAAGAAATGTACTGGGTTAGGGTCATTATTTGCTGAGAAGTAAAACACAATTAGTGAAAAGCTAATGTTTTTATCCGACTATCTAGAGCAGCGGTTTTCAATCTTTCCTTTACTGCGGACCCCCATTAAATACGTTATGTAGTCGTGGACCCCCAGGATTTATTTTCTTTTGTGCTTTCATTCATTCATTTTCTCTGTTTAGCTACAAATATCATACTTCAAGCATGCGCGGACTCTCTGTGACGGTACCACGGACTCTCTGTGACGGTACCACGGACTCTCTGTGACGGCATCACGGGCTCTCTGTGACGGCACCACAGACACTCTGTGACGGTACCAGGGACTCTCTGTGACGGTACCACAGACTCTGTGACGGTACCACAGACACTCTGTGACGGTACCAGGGACTCTCTGTGACGGCACCACGGACACCCTGCGACGGTACCACAGACTCTCTGTGACGGTACCACAGACTCTCTGTGACGGTACCACAGACTCTGTGACGGTACCACGGACTCTCTGTGACAGTACTACGGACTCTCAGTGACGGTACCACGGACTCTCTGTGACGGCATCACGGACTCTCTGTGACGGCATCACGGGCTCTCTGTGACGGCACCACAGACACTCTGTGACGGTACCAGGGACTCTCTGTGACGGCACCACGGACACCCTGCGACGGTACCACAGACTCTCTGTGACGGTACCACGGACTCTCTGTGACGGAACGACGGACACTGTGACGACATCACAGACTCTCTGATAGCACCGCGGACCCCCTGTGACGGCATCACGGACCATCTAATGGCACCGCCGACTCCCTGTGATGGAATCTCGGACTCCCTGTGATGGAATCTCGGACTCCCTGTGATGGAATCTCGGACCCCTGTGTCGGCATCACGGGCCTCATATGATGGCAACAGGGACCCCCTGTAACCGTACGCGGACCCCTCGATAAACATTTAATAAACGTTGCGAGAACACCAGACTCAAGAGCGACCACACAAAAAATTAAATGATGGAACTATCTGAGAAATATAGCACCAGAGCCCAGTGGAAGAGCTGAAGACCACAAATATCTCTCCTAAAAGCGGAAAGGCAAATGAGGAAGGAAAGAAGAAGAAACAACATTGGACTGCGTAGGTAACCTTTGTAGGACCAAATTACTTTAACATTTTATGAGTCACCAAATTACTTAAACAATTTATGTGTTACTAAATTACTTGGACAATTTACGTGTTACCAAATTACTTTCATTAATGGATGCTTACGCAGAATAAAAGGATGGAAATGGTAGGAAAAATGGATGCTTACGCAGAATAAAAGGATGGAAATGGTAGGAAAAATGGATGCTTACGCAGAATAAAAGGATGGAAATGGTAGGACAAAATGGATGCTTACGCAGAATAAAAGGATGGAAATGGTAGGACAAAATCACTAACATAGAATTATGGAAATGTACCAGTCAAATACCAGTGGATAAAGAGATACAGCGAAGACGATGGCGCTGGATAGGACACACACAACGGAAGCCAACTGAGAGTATTACACAACAGGCCCTCTTTTGGAATCCCCAGGGGAAAAGACAAAGTGGAAGACCAAGGAATTCTTGGAGAAGACAGATAGAAGCAGAGATGAAGATGATGGGGAAGACATGGAATGATCTTAAAAGAATGACAAAAAACAGAACGACTTGGAAAGTGTTTGTTGAAGACCTATGCTCCACAGGGAGCTAAAAAGGTAGAAGAAGAAGAAATTACTTTAACAATTTATGTGTTACCAAATTACTTAGATAACTTATGCCGGCAAATAGTTGACTAAAATGTGATTGTTTTAGCAGATTTGAGAACGAATATTTTCTTATATCTTATCCACTTTAGGCTGCCATTGGACTTGGGAGGTTCTCAGAATGATACTACATGGGGTCACCGAGCATTCCAACAGCGGGAAGGCGGTTAGTTTTCTGGAGATGACCACTGAAGAGATTCTGGATGGTGAATCTGAGAGACGAGTCCTGAACACACATCTCTGGTGGGATAACATTCCTATACAGGTGAGTTGTTAATGAGATCAGCTGTCCTTGAGGTGAGCTATCAGTTAGGTGAGTTAAGAGTCACGTGAGCTATTGGTTAGGTGAGCTATGAAACAGGTGAGCTATCAGTTACGTGAGCTATTGGTTAGGTGAGCTATGAAACAGGTGAGCTATCAGTCAGGTGATTTATGGGTCATGTGAGCTATCAGTCACATGGGTTAAGAGTCATGAGAGCTATCAATTACGTGAGTTATGAATCAGGTGAACAATCAGTCAGATGTGTTACACGTCGAGTGGGCTATCAATCAAGTGACTTATGAATCAGGTGAACAATCAGTCAGATGTGTTACATGCCGAGTGGTCTATCAGTTAAGTGAGTTATGAGTCAGATGTGATATAAGTCAGGTGAATTAGGATTCTGATCAGCTATCAGTCGGATGAGTTATCAGTCAGGTGAGCTATCAGCCAGATGAGCTGTTTGAAGAGTGACTGGTCAGTTAAACTGTGCGTCAAATGAGTTATCATTTAGTTCACTTGATCGGCCTAGTTGCTAGTTTAGTGATTTCTCGAGCAGGTAACATGTTGGACTTGAGCTGTTGATCATATGAGTTCATCAAATGAGTTATTGATCAGTAGAGTTATTGTTCAGATGAGCTTTGGAACAATTTCGATCTTGGTAGCCGTGTAAGATATTAGACATCTGAGATATGAGGTTAAACATTGGTCGTGTGCGACATTGAACTAGTGAGATATCTAACAGGTGAGATATTGAACAGGTGAGATATTGAACATGTGAGATATTGAACATGTGAGATATTGAACATGTGAGATATTGAACAGGTGAGATATTGAACAGGTGAGATATTGAACATGTGAGATATTGAACATGTGAGATATTGAACATGTGAGATATTGAACATGTGAGATATTGAACATGTGAGATATTGAACATGTGAGATATTGAACAGGTGAGATATTGAACATGTGAGATATTGAACATGTGAGATATTGAACATGTGAGATATTGAACAGGTGAAGTATTGAATTTGTGATACATTCGAGAGGTAAGATATTGTTTGAGGTAAGATATTGGTAGAAGTAAGATATTTGAGAGGTAAGATATTGATTGAATTAAGATATTGGAGATGTAAGATATTGGTAGCGGTAAGATTTTTGAAAGGTAAGATATTGGTAGCGGTAAGATTTTTGAAAGGTAAGATATTGGTAGCGGTAAGATTTTTGAAAGGTAAGATATTGGTAGAAGTAAGATATTTGAGAGGTAAGATATTGATGGAAGTAAGATATTGGAGAGGTAAGATATTGGTAGAAGTAAGATATTGGAGAGGTAAGATATTGATTGGTGTAAGATATTGATTGGTGTAAGATATTGATAAAGGTAAGATATTGATTGGTGTAAGATATTGATAAAGGTAAGATATTGATTGGTGTAAGATATTGATAAAGGTAAGATATTGATTGGTGTAAGATATTGATAAAGGTAAGATATTGATTGGTGTAAGATATTGATAAAGGTAAGATATTGATTGGTGTAAGATATTGATAAAGGTAAGATATTGATTGGTGTAAGATATTGATTGGTGTAAGATATTGATAAAGGTAAGATATTGGTAAAGGTAAGATATTGATAAAGGTAAAATATTGATAAAGGTAAGATATTGATAAAGGTAAGATATTGATAAAGGTAAGATATTGGTAAAGGTAAGATATTGGTAAAGGTAAGATATTGATAAAGGTAAGATATTGATAAAGGTAAGATATTGATAAAGGTAAGATATTGGTAAAGGTAAGATATTGGTAAAGGTAAGATATTGATAAAGGTAAGATATTGATAAAGGTAAGATATTGATAAAGGTAAAATATTGATAAAGGTAAGATATTGATAAAGGTAAGATATTGGTAAAGGTAAGATATTGATAAAGGTAAGATATTGATAAAGGTAAGATATTGGTAAAGGTAAGATATTGATAAAGGTAAGATATTGATAAAGGTAAGATATTGGTAAAGGTAAGATATTGATAAAGATAAGATATTGATAAAGGTAAGATATTGATAAAGGTAAGATATTGATAATGGTAAGATATTGATAAAGATAAGATATTGATAAAGATAAGATATTGATAAAGGTAAGATATTGATAAAGGTAAGATATTGATAAAGGTAAGATATTGGTAAAGGTAAGATATTGATAAAGGTAAGATATTGGTAAAGGTAAGATATTGATAAAGGTAAGATTTTTAGAATTAAGATATTGGACAATGATCTTTTTATCGTTCTCTGTTGTTCTTGTAGTACAAGTGAACTGTGATGTACATTTAACCCTTTTGATGAAGGTTTCTATAAGTGGAAACATATTTTCTGTCTGTTGTTGTAATCATTTTAAACTGCTGAATACATTGTTACTTTTTTCATTTACCTCCAACATATGTCTACCAGGCCAAGGAGAAGAAGACGAAGATTGTGTTCACAGTCAGAAACCCCAAAGACACCGCAGTCTCCTACTACAACCATCACATCTTACTGCCCCATCTCTACGATTATAAAGGCTCATTTCAGAACTGGTTTCCACTCTACATAGATGGCCAATGTAATTATCGACGTGATTTATAGCTGTGATGATTTATAGCTGTGATGATTTATAGCTGTGATGATTTATAGCTGTGGTGATTTATAGCTGTGATGATTTATAGATGTGATGATTTATAGCTGTGATGATTTATAGCTGTGATGATTTATATATGTGATAATTTATAACTGTGATGATTTATATATATGATTATTTATAGCTGTGATGATTTATAGCTGTGATGATTTATAGCTGTGATGATTTATAGATGTGATGATTTATGGGTGTGATGATTTCTAGCTGTGATGATTTATGGGTGTGATGATTTATAGCTGTGATGATTTATAGATGTGATGATTTATAGCTATGATGATTTATAGCTGTGATGATTTATAGCTGTGATGATTTATAGCTGTGATGATTTATAGCTGTGGTGATTTATAGCTGTGATAATTTATAGATGTGATTATTTGTAGCTGTGATGATTTATGGCTGTGATGATTTATAGCTGTGATGATTTATAGATGTGATGATTTATGGGTGTGATGATTTATAGCTGTGATGATTTATAGCTGTGATTATTTATTGCTGTGATGATTTATACATGTGGTGATTTATGGGTGTGATGATTTATAGCTGTGATGATTTATAGATGTGATGATTTATAGCTGTGATGATTTGTAGATGTGATGATTTATAGCTATGATGATTTATAGATGTGATGATTTATAGATGTGATGATTTATAGATGTGATGATTTATAGCGGTGATGATTTATAGATGTGATGATTTATAGATGTGATGATTTATAGATGTGATGATTTGTTTCATCAATAATTTTACTGTGCTTGGTTTGTAGTTGTTTATGTATACAATGTTATTACGGAAACACTTTTTACATCATCATCATTATGTACCATTTCGACTGGAGAGGGCGATCATGTCCTTCCACAATCTTCTATCCACCATGCATCGTATCAATTCTGTTTTGAACTGTTTTCCATGCCATAACACTAAGCTATCTATTATCTTCTCTCGTTATCGTCCGCGAACTCTCTTTCCTTTTATTTTGCCAGTTGTAACCAAGTATTCCAACTTTCCTCTTCTCATGATGTGCCTGGAAAATGTTGATTGTTTCTTTTTTGTGTTTTTTTTAGGTGCTCCCTTCTTGTGTTGGCCTCTTTAGGAATGTCCTCATTTGTCTTTTTAGCTGTCCAGGAAACTTTCAATATTCTTCTGAGAAATCTCATCTCTGTGGCCTCTAATCTTCTTTTCATATGTTTGTCTACTGTCCACGATTCACTTCCATGGGTCAGAATTAGCTCCATATAGTATTGATGAACTCTCTTTCTCACTTCTATTGACATAGATTTGTTGCATACGATATTTTTCACTTTCTGAAATTATATTTTAGCCTCAACTATTCTTCTTTTTTAGATTACGAAAATGCATTTGATAGTTTAGACAGAGGAATGCTTTGGAAGTTGCTGAGTCATTACGGAATCCCCATAAAGTTGATTAAACTTATAAGAACAATGTATGAAGGAATGAAATATAGTGTGGTGCGTGAAGGGCAGCTTTCATAAGCATTTGAAATAAGAACAAGCGTAAGGCAGGGATGCCTTCTATCTCCATTTCTCTTACTACTGGCAATAGATTGGATTATGAAAATTACTCAAAACAACACACACACACACAAAAAACATTCCACAAATGGAATCCAGTGGTCACTGGCCAAGCAACTTGATGACCTAGACTATGAGAATTAATGCAGTTGGCAACAACCAAATAACAATAGGAGAAATACCTCTACTAGACGTACAATCTTACATATATCTTGGCAGTAATATATATGGAGGAACAGAAAATGATACCAAAATAAGGATATCAAAAGCAAGATGAGCTTTCGTTGCACTGGGAAACATATGGAAATCCAAAGAAATTAGGTTAAATACAAATATAAAAACTTTCAACTCAAATGTTAAGGCGGTCCTATTATATGGCTGTTAAACATAGAGAACAACTAAAATGACAATCATGAAGATACAGACTTTCATCAATGGATGCTTATGCAGAATAAAGGGATGGAAATGGCAGGACAAAATCACTAACATAGAATTATGGAAATGTACCAGTCAAATACCGGTGGATAAAGAGATACAGCGAAGACGATGGCGCTGGAAAGGACACACACTGGGGATGCCAACTTAGAGTATTACACAACAGGCCCTTTTTTGGAATCCCCAGAGAAAAAGACAGAGAGGAAGACCAAGGAATTCTTGGAGAAGACAGATAGAAGCAGAGATGAAGATGATGGGGAAGACAATGGAATGGTTTCTTAAAAGAATGGCAAGAAACAGAACGGCTTGGAAAGTGTTTGTTGAAGACCTATGCTCCACATGGAGCTGAAAAGTTGAAGAAATAGATTCTGCTTTTTATTTCTCTGGTGCATCTTCCATATGATGTTATTATTGTACCTATGTATTGAGTTATTTGCGGGCCATCATCATTGCACACCAAACATGTTCATCTGTGCTCCGATCCCCTCCTCAGCAAGTCCCGCAACTGACAACTCCAGTTCTGTGTTGTCAGATAAATCTTCTTAAACACCCACTAAGTTTCTCGTTTCCGACGCCTCTATCTCAACTCTCATTTCTTTCATTCGAAGGAGTGACGTGGACTCATGGTTGTCGAAGTCCTATCCCCTTCCCACATCTCGGAGGGCATTGATGACGTCCCCCTGATCCATTGGTTGAACTTCCTCAACGATAGCGCAGCTAGCCAACCTGTCCGCTCTTTCATTTCCCCGTACTCCCGCATGTCCAGGGATGTAGACAAATGTGACTACATGGCAGTAGAAAAGGCCAGCTATTGAGATAAAGGATGAAAATAGTAAATTAACTCTCTCCTCAACGATGGTATGCAAATGAAGAAGGAAAGAAAAGGAGAAGGATGTAGAAGCAGATTGTTTTCTGAAAAGTTGGGACCAGCAGTGGACAAGAGTTGCAATCAAAGAGAAAATGAAGACAACAGTGCACTCATGGACAACTATATAAAGGGACAGCTAAGCTCGGATAGATTAAATACAAGTTGGATTAGATGCAACAAAATGTGGGTTAGACGCTATAAATGATGAGTTAGATATATTAAAAGCTGGATTAGACACAATAAATGATGGGTTAGATACAATAAAAGATGGTTCAGATGCAGCAGATGTTGAATTTGAAACATTAAATGCTGGATTGGATACATAAAAATGTGGATTAGACTCAATAAATGCTGGATTAGATATAATGAAAGCAGGTTTAGATGCAATAAATTCTGAATTTAATACAATAAAAGTTGGATTAGAGGAGATAATTTTCGACTAAATCCATTAAAAGCTGGATTAGATGCAATTAAAGCTGGTTTAAATGCAACAAATGTTGGATTAGCTACATTAAAAGCTGGATTAGAGGAAATAATCTTCGACTAAATCCATTAAAAACTGGATTAGATGCATTTAAGGCTGGTTTAAATACAATAAATTTTG
The DNA here is from genome assembly GCA_032433765.1 of Megaustenia siamemsis. Taxonomy (NCBI): domain Eukaryota; kingdom Metazoa; phylum Mollusca; class Gastropoda; order Stylommatophora; family Ariophantidae; genus Megaustenia; species Megaustenia siamemsis. Next base: position 11,359,553 of record JAVIAB010000008.1, read on the forward strand.
GATTTGTTACATGAAAAGCTGGATTAGAGTCATTAAAAGCTGGATTAGATATATTAAAGATTGAATTCAATACATTAAAAGCTGGATTAGATACAAGATATGATGGATATAATAGAAGGAAAGCGGGTGTTTGGTTGCGATGAAAACTGGATTAAATGCAATAGATTTTGGATTAGATATATTACAAACTGGATTAGATGCAACAAACGTCAACAGCTAGGATGTTTCAGCTTAGCAAACAGCATAAAACCAAACAAAGAACCAACGTTTCGACAGAAAGATCTTCAACTGGGACTAAAACAAACAAAACCTAAAACATATCGTTAAAACGTAGAAGAAACTAAAGACTAAGATAGTGGTGAGTGTCTCTAACACCATCTTGTAAATACACTCAAGTACAACAGACAGAACCTGGATTATGACAGACGAATTACATGAGATTCAGAAATATTACAAGAACTGATTTGAGCAGTTGGACTCTAGGAAAATGCCAAAAAGTAAAAAAGTAAAAAAAAAAAAAAAAAAAAAAAAAAAAAAAAAAAAAAAATTTGTTGTTGTTACATGCGCCTGCTTTTACCACTGACGAAGTCCCTAGAAACTAGGAACTGAATATTGCGTGTTAATCCGTTTTTCCCTGGTAGCCGTGTGCACTGGGGTCCCTCGCAGCACCGGCAGATAACTCCGTCTTCGGAGGTAATCACATTTGTTCCGTCGGTGAGTAATTGACGTTTCACGCCGGGCCTCGCTGCTGAGACCAGGGGTGGTTGCCGCAGAGAGAAATCATAATAAAAATTCCAAATGGTGCAGCCGGGATTTGAACCCACAACGTCTCTGTCTCAAGGCCGTCGTCTTGCCTCGAGACCAACCAGTCCCCGACTTGAATAATTTGAAATCACACATCAAAGACTATCAAAACAACCAAAGTTCGTAAATGATATACCAACAGCAGCCTGACAGATAACGGTGGAGGGATAGATTTGCAGTGTCGGCCAGACCTAAGACACTCTTCCAAAAATCGCCACCGATGGAGCGGAATAAAAAGAATTTTTTTAAAATTCATAAGGCGTCTTGCTTACGTCATCTGCTTGTAAGTAAGGACAATAAGAAAAGTAAAGGTCAAGGTAAAGTACGAGACTTGAACCGGCGTCTTAGCACGCGAGTTGTCCACCCATATGTACTCGGCCGCCTATCTAGAAATGTTCGGAGATTTTCTGTATAGTGTCGCCTCAAGCATCGAAACTCAGATGCGAGGCGACATTCCTCACCTTCCCAGGGTAATACCCTGGTACCCATTTCTGCCAACGGCTGGGTCGACCGTGGGAGTATTTTTTTTTCAAACCATGAGTACAGTTCACACTGCTCCCCGCGGGAATCGGACACGGGTTGTCTGAACTAATAAGAAAAGTGTTTACTGTTAACTGCATATCTTCAGTAAATTGTTTGCTTTTCATATATGTGCTTGCATTAGAGAGTTTACGGTTCATATACTTTTATGTATATAGAGCAGAATGTTGATTGTTCCAGTTTACACTTTTATCAAAAATAAAGTGTTGATTGTAATTTCAGTGGATTATGGTTCATATGTCGACTACCATCAACAATGGGACAAGATCATCAAGGACAACCCTGACCAGCCAATTCTGATTGTGTCTTATGAAGACATGAAGGAGGTCTGTGTGTGTTTGCTGTCTGTGTTTGTGTTAATGATTGAGTGTAGGAAAGATGGAGAAAACATACCGCTTTTAAAACTACATGGTAATGTAGCTAGACATGCGTTTGAATGGAACCACAACACATAGGATAACGTGAAGAGACAGATAAATGAATGAAGGGCCGGCTTTACCATTAGATCAACTAGGCATTCGGTTATGACGGTAACTACAGAAGGGGGAAGTTTAATATCTTTCTGTCCTTTCTTATTTACCTATTGGCGTCAATGGGACTAATGGTACGCGATTTCTTGCTCTTCTATTGCCCTCTTCTGCTGTTTTACATCCGAGTGTTTATTCTTGCTCTTCTATTTCCTCTTCTGCTGTTTTACATCCGAGTGTTTATTCTTGCTCTTCTATTGCCCTCTTCTGCTGTTTTACATCCGAGTGTTTATTCTTGCTCTTCTATTACCCTCTTCTGCTGTTTTACATCCGAGTGTTTATTCTTGCTCTTCTATTGCCCTCTTCTGCTGTTTTACATCCGAGTGTTTATTCTTGCTCTTCTATTGCCCTCTTCTGCTGTTTTACATCCGAGTGTTTATTCTTGCTCTTCTATTGCCCTCTTCTGCTGTTTTACATCCGAGTGTTTATTCTTGCTCTTCTTTTGGCCTCTTCTGCTGTTTTACATCCGAGTGTTTATTCTTGCTCTTCTATTGCCCTCTTCTGCTGTTTTACATCCGAGTGTTTATTCTTGCTCTTCTTTTGGCCTCTTCTGCTGTTTTACATCCGAGTGTTTATTCTTGCTCTTCTTTTGGCCTCTTCTGCTGTTTTACATCCGAGTGTTTATTCTTGCTCTTCTATTTCCTCTTCTGCTGTTTTACTTCCGAGTGTTTCTAGTATTCCGTTTATCCACCTTTTCTTTTTGTCGATCTCTCAGTCTGGTGTTGTCGTATCGTTTGTTGGTAACTCCAGCAGGTGGAGCTGGAGAAGTTGTAGTTTGTATTTCCTCTCATGTAACGCAATACTAGGTCTTCTATATCTAGAGACTTATCTACTCCGGTGATCCTCACTTCCTGTAATCAACCTTTTTTACTACTACTGAGCGCAACTTAAAGGTGAAGTGAAGTCTTGATTAGCTTTGAGTCGCTGGTGATTTCATGATACCGCAGATCGCTTAACTTGTGTTTCTATCTTTAGACAAAGAAGCCGACACTTCATGTTTCTAACTTGAGACAAAGAAGCAGACACTTCATGTTTCTATCTTGAGACAAAGAAGCAGACACTTCATATTTCTATCTTGAGACAAAGAAGCAGACACTTCATATTTCTATCTTGAGACAAAGAAGCAGACACTTCGTGTTTCTATCTTGAGACAAAGAAGCAGATACTTCATGTTTCTATCTTGAGACAAAGAAGCAGACACTTCATGTTTCTATCTTGAGACAAAGAAGCAGACACTTCATGTTTCTATCTTGAGACAAAGAAGCAGATATTTCATATTTCTATCTTGAGACAAAGAAGCAGATATTTCATATTTCTATCTTGAGACAAAGAAGCAGATATTTCATATTTCTATCTTGAGACAAAGAAGCAGACACTTCATGTTTCTATCTTGAGACAAAGAAGCAGATATTTCATGTTTATATCTTGAGACAAAGAAGCAGACACTTCATGTTTCTATCTTGAGACAAAGAAGCAGACACTTCATATTTCTATCTTGAGACAAAGAAGCAGATACTTCATATTTCTATCTTGAGACAAAGAAGCAGACACTTCGTGTTTCCATCTTGAGACAAAGAAGCAGATACTTCATATTTCTATCTAGAGACAAAGAAGCAGATATTTCATATTTGTATCTTGAGACAAAGAAACAGACATTTCATGTCGTCTTTATATTTTCATTCTTTTCTGAATGATCAAAGAGGTAGCTGGTGACTAAGTGTTAGAGCTTCCAGTGTACAACCAGCCAGACACCAGATCAACTCTAGCTAGGGTCCACATATTTTATTTGAGCTACACACTAAGTATCCACTGCGAGCTGTAACTACAAACATTGTTTCTCATGAGACTTTTCTTTTATGAGCAAAAAATGTTACTATTAAAATAAAATAGGAACAATTCCTAACTTATTCTCATTTTATCTTACAGCTTTACGGATAGGCAAAATGAAAAAAAATATAGAAAAAAAAATAGAAAAAAATATAGAAAAAAAATATAGAAAAAAATGGGGAAAAAATAGAGAGAAAAAAAGAGAGTAAAAACTGTATAGTTAAAGCTTTATGTAATAAGTGAACGACACAAATTAGAACGACGTTTCGGCTCAATAGGCCCTCTGCAGGAACAAACATCCAACAGAACCACAGATATGTATTTAAAATAATAAATAATTAATCATTAAAAATATAATAATTTCGAACTAAAATGAGGAATACAATAATAATAATAATAATAATAATAATAATAATAATAATAACAATAAAATGTCTTCCCTGCATACTGCTTAATCACTAAATGAAATAAATATGACAAGCAAAAAATATGGATTAGGTATTTATATCAAAAAGACTAAAACTACGATAATTAACAAAGAAAATATTCAAAACATCCAAGGGGATATCAAAATTGAAAGAATAGACCTGAAGACAGTTCAGAACTACAACTACCTTGGACATACTATAACCAGTGATGGAAAATGTATAATTGAAATAAACAAAAGAATAGGAATGGCAAAAAGTAATTTTAATGTCATGAAGAACATACTAACATCAAAACAAATAACACCAGAGCTAAAACTAAGAATAGCAAAATGTTGTATCTTCTCAACATTCCTGTTTGGTGTAGAATCATGGACATTAGACAAGAAAACAGAACAGAGAATTGAAGCCTTTGAAATGTGGATTTATAGAAGAATTGGATAGAAAGGAAATAAAACAAACGATGAAGTCTTAAAACAACTAAAAATGAAAAGAGAACTACTAAGCACAATTCAAACAAGATAAGTAAGATTTTTCGGCCATGTTAAAAGACACAACAGTCTACTAAAAGTAATATTGGAGGGGAAAATACAAGGTAAAAGAGGCAGAGGTAGACCAAGATTAACATGGACGAGTAACATCAAAAGATGGACAAGTCAACCTATGACAATCTGCACCATCAAAGCAAGAGACAGAGTGGAATGGCGATCCATGGTAGCCAACATTCGTTGCGGAGACAGCACTCGATGATGAATAGATTATGAGTGAGTAACCCTTCATATACTAAAATATTAGAAGTGAGTAACCCTTCATATACTAAAATATTAGAAGTGAGTAACCCTTCATATACTAAAATATTAGAAGTGAATAACCCTTCATATACTAAAATATTAGAAGTGAATAACCCTTCATATACTAAAATATTAGAAGTGAGTAACCCTTCATATACTAAAATATTAGAAGTGAGTAACCCTTTATGTACTAAAATATTAGAAGTGAATAAACCTTCATATACTAAAATATTAGAAGTGAGTAACCCTTCATATACTAAAATATTAGAAGTGAGTAACCCTTTATGTACTAAAATATTGGAAGTGAGTAACCCTTCATATACTAAAATATTAGAAGTGAGTAACCCTTTATGTACTAAAATATTAGAAGTGAATAACCCTTCATATACTAAAATATTAGAAGTGAGTAACCCTTCATGTACTAAAATATTAGAAGTGAGTAACCCTTCATATACTAAAATATTAGAAGTGAGTAACCCTTTATGTACTAAAATATTAGAAGTGAGTAACCCTTCATATACTAAAATATTAGAAGTGAGTAACCCTTTATGAACTAAAATATTAGAAGTGAATAACCCTTCATGTACTAAAATATTAGAAGTGAGTAACCCTTCATGTACTAAAATATTAGAAGTCAGTAACCCTTTATGTACTAAAATATTAGAAGTAAGTAACCCTTTATATACTAAAATATTAGAAATGAATAGCCCTTCATGTACTAAAATAGTAGAAGTGAGTAACCCTTTATATACTAAAATATTAGAAGTAAGTAACCCTTTATATACTAAAATATTAGAAGTGAATAGCCCTTCATGTACTAAAATATTAGAAGTGAGTAACTCTTCATGCGGAATGGCGCTCCATGTTAGCCAACCTTCGATTTGGAGACGGCACTCAATGATGATGATAATGATGATGATGATATTTCAGCTACTTTCCACGCTTGTTCAAACTCTCTAGAAGTGTTTGTTTAGTTTCAGATTTGCTTTCTCTTTCTTGACCCAGGACCTGCCCAGGGAGATACTTAAGATGTCCAAGTTCCTGGGTGTTCCCCTCAGCGACATCCAAGTAGAAGAGATCGCCCAGGCTGCAGGCTTTGTTGCCATGAAAGAAGCCTACAGTAAAAACAACAACCCCTCAAATATGTTGATTAGAAAAGGTAAGCAACTTGTGCTCGGAGTGTGTCATCTTTTATATACTAAAGGTTAGGGAGTGGGTAAATGTCATGTATTAAAAGATTAGAAATTCGCTTAATATATTAGGAGTTGGTAATGCTTAATGTACTAATATATTAGGAGTGGGTACTGCTTAATATACTAATATATTAGGAGTGGGTAATGCTTAATGTACTAAACTATGCAATCCATTTTTGACAATAGAAACAAGAATAAGAGTTCTTAAATGTTATGTAGAGCCAGTCTTAGCATATGGAAGTGAATCATGGACAATAGGACAACAGACAAGAAAATCACTGGAGTCTGTAGAAATGTGGTTTTACAAAAGAATGTTGACAATACCACGGACAGCTAAGAAGAGTAATGAAAATGTTCTGAAAGAGGTCAAAGCAAAAAGAGAAACAATTTCCAATATTAGGAAGAAACAATCATCATTTTTTATCCATGTAGTGAGAAGAGAACAACTGGAACATATTGTAACAACTAGAAAAATTGAGGGACGAAGAGATAGTGGGAAGCAAAGAGAAAAAAATAACAGACAGCTTAAGAGAATGGCTTGGCAGAAGGTCAACAACAGAAATGATAAATAACTGTCGAGATCGAAAATTGTGGAGAGACATGATCACCTACGCCAGCAGGCTTGGTACTTGATGATGATGAATGCTTAATGCACTAACATACTAGGAGTGGGTAATGCTTAATATATTAAAATATTAGGAGTGGGTAATGCTTAATATATTAAAATACTAGGAGTGGGTAATGCTTAATATACTAAAATATTAAGAGTGGGTAATGCTTAATATACTAAAATATTAGGAGTGGGTATTGCTTAATATACTAAAATATTAGGAGTGGGTAATGCCTAATGTACTAAAATATTAGGAGTGGGTAATGCTTAATGTACTAAAATATTAGGGTAATGTTTAATGTACTAAAACATTACGAGTGGGTAAGCGTCATGTAGTAAAAGATTTGGAGTGGTAGTCTTTCATATACTAAAACATTAGGAGTAAACGTGATGTATTGAAGAAGAAATGGGTAATATTTCATGTCCTAAAAGATTAACAGTGTGCTATCTTTCATATAGATTGAAAGTGGGTTATATTCCATACACTAATAGATTATGAGTTGGTTATATCCCATACACTAATAGATTATGAGCGGGTTATATACCAAATACTAATAGATTATGAGCGGGTTATATACCAAATACTAATAGATTATGAATGTGTTATATTCCATATACTAATAGATTATGAGTGGGTTATATTCCATATACTAAAAGAATATGAGTGTGCTATATTCCATATACTAATAGATTATGAATTGGTTATATTCCATATACTAATAGATTATGAGTGGGTTATATTTCATATACTAATAGATTATGAATGGGTTATATTCCATATACTAATAGATTATGAGTGGGTTATATTTCATATACTAATAGATTATGAATGGGTTATATTTCATATACTAATAGATTATGAGTGGGTTATATTTCATATACTAATATATTACGACCATGAACAAAGAAAATTCTCAAGACCTACAAATAAATATCACAGTTGAAAGAATACATCTGTAGACAGTTCAGAGCTACAACTACCTGGGACATACTATAACCAATGATGGAAAATGTAAAATTGAAATAAACAAAAGAATAGGAATGGCAAAAAGTAATTTTAATGTCATGAAAACTATACTAACAACAAAACAAATAACAGTAGGGCTGAAACTAAGAATGGCAAAATGTTACATCTTCTCAATATTTCTGTATGGTGTAGAAACATGGACATTAGACAAGAAAACAGAATAGAAAATTGAAGCCTTTGAAGTGTGGATTTACAGAAGAATATGTAGAATTGGATGGAAAGAAGAGAAAACAAATGATGAAGTTTTAAAACAACTAAAAATAAAAAGAGAACTATTAAATACAATTAAGACAAGACTTATGAAATGTTTGGAACACGTTAAAAGACACAACAGCCTACTAAAAGTAATATTGGAAGGGAAAATACAAGGTAAAAGAGGCAGAGGCAGATCAAGACTAACATGGACGAGTAACATAAAAAAAGTGGACAAGTCAATTTATGACAACCTGCACCATCAAAGCAAGAAACAGAGTGGAATGGCGATAGATGGTAGCCAACCTTCGTTGTGGAGACGGCACTCGATGATGATGATGATGATGATGAATAGATTATGAGTGAGTAACCCTTCATGTACTAAAATATTAGAAGTGAGTAACCCTTCATGTACTAAAATATTAGAAGTGAGTAACCCTTCATGTACTAAAATATTAGAAGTGAGTAACCCTTTATGTACTAAAATATTAGAAGTGAGTAACCCTTCATGTACTAAAATATTAGAAGTGAGTAACCCTTCATGTACTAAAATATTAGAAGTGAGTAACCCTTCATGTACTAAAATATTAGAAGTGAGTAACCCTTCATGTACTAAAATATTAGAAGTGAGTAACCCTTCATGTACTAAAATATTAGAAGTGAGTAACCCTTCATGTACTAAAATATTAGAAGTGAGTAACCCTTCATGTACTAAAATATTAGAAGTGAGTAACCCTTCATGTACTAAAATATTAGAAGTGAGTAACCCTTCATGTACTAAAATATTAGAAGTGAGTAACCCTTCATGTACTAAAATATTAGAAGTGAGTAACCCTTCATGTACTAAAATATTAGAAGTGAGTAACCCTTCATGTACTAAAATATTAGAAGTGAGTAACCCTTCATGTACTAAAATATTAGAAGTGAGTAAAACTTCATGTACTAAAATATTAGAAGTGAGTAACCCTTCATGTACTAAAATATTAGAAGTGAGTAAAACTTCATGTACTAAAATATTAGAAGTGAGTAACCCTTCATGTACTAAAATATTAGAAGTGAGTAACCCTTGGTATAAAAAGAATGGTGAAGTCAACCAATTTGTTTTGTTTAATCTTCAGGCGAGGTGGGAGACTGGAAGAACTATCTGACAGTCACACAGAGCGAGGTGATTGACAAGGCTGTCCAAGAGAAGTTGACAGGAACGCTATTTAGTCATCAGAGATACACCCTTTAAGACTGACAACTTGTGTCTAGTCATATTGGCTCTATTCAACTTCTGATATTAGACATCATGATGTTTACAAGACAAATAAATAATGTCTAGTTTAGTTTTAATTTAGTTGGCAGGCCATCGACATTGCACATCGGACAAGTCCATAAGTGCTCAGGTCTCTTCCGAAGAATGTCCATCAACATGTAGAGCGACTAACGACACCAATGTTGGTTAATATGTCTTCTTTGGATTCCCACGTAGCTCTCTCGTCTCACATCTGGAGCAAGGGCATCCAGGATAAGGGCATCCAGGGTAAGGGCATCAGGGTAAGGACATCCAGGGTAAGGGCATCAGGGTAAAGGCATCCAGGGTAAAGGCATCCAGGGTAAGGGCATCCAGGGTAAGGGCATCAGGGTAAGGACATCAGGGTAAGGACATCCAGGGTAAGGGCATCAGGGTAAGGGCATCCAGGGTAAAGGCATCCAGGGTAAGGGCATCAGGGTAAGGGCATCCTGGGTAAGGGCATCCAGGGTAAGGGCATCCAGGGTAAAGGCATCCAGGGTAAGGGCATCCAGGGTAAGGGCATCCAGGGTAAGGGCATCAGGGTAAGGACATCCAGGGTAAAGGCATCAGGGTAAGGGCATCCAGGGTAAGGACATCCAGGGTAAGGGCATCAGGGTAAGGGCATCCTGGGTAAGGACATCCAGGGTAAGGGCATCAGGGTAAGAGCATCCAGGGTAAGGACATCCAGGGTAAGGGCATCCAGGGTAAGGACATCCAGGGTAAGGGCATCCAGGGTAAGAGCATCCAGGGTAAGGACATCAGGGTAAGGGCATCCAGGGTAAGGGCATCAGGGTAAGAGCATCCTGGGTAAGGACATCCAGGGTAAGGACATCCAGGGTAAGGACATCCAGGGTAAGGGCATCCAGGGTAAGGGCATCAGGGTAAGGGCATCCTGGGTAAGGACATCCAGGGTAAGGGCATCAGGGTAAGAGCATCCAGGGTAAGGACATCCAGGGTAAGGGCATCCAGGGTAAGGACATCCAGGGTAAGGGCATCCAGGGTAAGAGCATCCAGGGTAAGGACATCAGGGTAAGGGCATCCAGGGTAAGAGCATCCAGGGTAAGGGCATCCAGGGTAAAGGCATCCAGGGTAAGGGCATTCGGGGTAAGGGCATCCAGAGTAAAGGCATCCAGGGTAAGGGACATCCTGGATAAGGGCATCCAGGGTAAGGGACATTCTGGATAAGGGCATCCAGGGTAAGGGCATCCAGGGTAAGGGCATCCAGAGTAAAGGCATCCAGGGTAAGGACATCCAGGGTAAGGGCATCCAGGGTAAAGGCATCCAGGGTAAAGGCATCCAGGGTAAGGGCATCCAGGGTAAGGACATCCAGGGTAAAGGCATCCAGAGAAAAGGCATCCAGGGTAAGGGCATCCAGGGTAAGGGCATCCAGGGTAAGGGCATCCAGGGTAAGGGCATCTAAGGTAAGGGCATCCAGGGTAAGGGCATCCAGGGTAAAGGCATCCAGGGTAAGGGCATCCAGGGTTAAAGGCATCTAGGGTAAGGGCATCCAGGGTAAGGACATCCAGGGTAAGGGCATCCAGGGTAAAGGCATCCAGGGTAAGGGCATCCAGGGTAAGGGCATCCAGGGTAAAGGCATCCAGGGTAAGGGCATCCAGGGTTAAAGGCATCTAGGGTAAGGGCATCCAGGGTAAGGACATCCAGGGTAAGGGCATCCAGGGTAAAGGCATCCAGGGTAAGGGCATCCAGGGTAAGGGCATCCAGGGTAAAGGCATCCAGGGTAAGGGTATCCAGGGTAAAGGCATCCAGGGTAAGGGCATCCAGGGTAAGGGCATCCAGGGTAAAGGCATCCAGTGTAAAGGGCATCCAGGGGAAGGGCATCCAGGGTAAAGGCTTCCAGATGTATAGAAATGCGAAGCTGTTGTAAAACTTGATAATAATGAACATTGAAAAGAAAAAAGGGTAACAGTTGTATGTAGTTGAGAAAGAAAACAAAATTATAACGACGTTTAGGTCAAGTAGACCTTCTGCTTGAACAGTAGACAAACAACAACACAATAAATATGTGATATACACAAATATTAAACTACATGGCGATAATATACTAGCGCCTCAAAGAGGGAAAATAAGTCACTTCCCTGTGATCTGGAGGGGAGCGGCGATATTTCAGTGGTTAGTGAAATGGACTACAAAGGACAAGAGGTGGGGTTCGATCCCAACCGACGGCTTCCCGATTCACCCAGCCTTTAATGGGTACCGGATTTTTTTCTGGGAATGTAAAACGGCACGGGCGTAAAACCGACCACATTACCCCAAAAATTATGTGCTGAAGGTCTGTAAAATTTATAGTCACTAACACCATATTCCCTATATGCCACTTGGTGTGACGGGGGTACTTTACTTTTACTTTACTGTGGTCTGGTCATTCGCTGAATAGACTGAAATTGAGTTGCGGGGCATCGTCTTGTATCTCCCACCATGACATGCGTGAGGTATGTTCATGGCTGCTGATTCAAAGTAATGTGTGTAAGTCGTTTTATCGTCCCTGAAGGTATATAGAATGTCAAAGCGGTCCATTGCTTTCCGCAATCCTCTTCTTCTTTTTCTTCTTCTTCTGCGATCATGACTCTTTCAGGGTAGAATTCCGGACTCTCACATTTATCTGTTTCAGTGATACGGTTGCTCCGTATAGTTTCCTCTTCCAGGAAGGTGTTTGTGGACCACATTGTACTTCTCAGGTCTGTGTACTGGGGGGGGGGGCAATCCTATAGAACATGTTTTGTTGTCATGTTGTCCAGTATGCAGTGGTATTGGCTGGTATTATCAATTTTGAGTTTGGTGAACATGTGGCTTCTCATTCTGTTGTGGCCAGTGCGGAGGTGAAGTATGATGACTTGATCCTTCCTTGATAGTTGGAGGTATCCATCCCTCTCATCACACTTTGGGTGTTCTGGTTTCCATTTTTCATGATACTGGCCTTTGATGATGGATTTGGCTTCATCGTAGCTTACCAGATGGTTCTCCTGTGGTCCAGAAACATGGACAATAGACAATAAAACAGAGAATTGAGGCCTTTAAAATGTGGATATATAGAAAAATAGGTAGAATCAGCCAAACTGGCAAGTCTGTCAGCGCGTTCATTATCTCATACACCTGCGTGCCCTGGCACAAAAATCAAGCAGACACTTGTTAGAGTTGACCTCTCCAGAGACCTCAACCACTGCAATCGAACCCAGTCAGCTGCGATCTCTGAGCAAACTCATTGAGTCACTGAGGAAGCACACATGTGTATGGCCGTGTCTCATGCCATGCTAACGCTTTAGTGATATAATATCTAGTCTCTCTAACGCTTTAGTGATATAATATATAGTCTCTCTAACGCTTTAGTGATATAATCTCTAGTCTCTCTAATGCTTTAGTGATATAATATCTAGTCTCTCTAACGCTTTAGTGATATAATCTCTAGTCTCTCTAACGCTTTAGTGATAAAATCTCTAGTCTCTCTAATGCTTTATTTATATAATATCTAGTCTCTCTAACGCTTTAGTGATATAATCTCTAGTCTCTCTAACGCTTTAGTGATATAATCTCTAGTCTCTCTAACGCTTTAGTGATATAATCTCTAGTCTCTCTAATGCTTTAGTGATATTATCTCTAGTCTCTCTAATGCTTTATTTATATAATCTCTAGTCTCTCTAATACTTTATTGGTATAATTTCTAGTCTCTCTAATACTTTATTGGTATAATTTCTAGTCTCTCTAACGCTTTATTGATATAATCTCTAGTCTCTCTAATGCTTTATTGATATAATCTCTAGTCTCTCTAATGTTTTAGTGATATAATCTCTAGTATCTCTAATGCTTTAGTGATATAATCTCTAGTCTCTCTAATGCTTTATTGATATAATCTCTAGTCTCTCTAATGCTTTATTTATATAATCTCTAGTCTCTCTAATACTTTATTGGTATAATTTCTAGTCTCTCTAATGCTTTATTGATATAATCTCTAGTCTCTATAATGCTTTATTGATATAATCTCTAGTCTCTCTAATGTTTTAGTGATATAATCTCTAGTATCTCTAATGCTTTATTGATATAATCTCTAGTCTCTCTAATGCTTTAGTGATATTATCTCTAATCTCTTTAGAAGAGAAAAGACACATGGAACAAGGATGGAAAACTCTGTGGGCCTGACTTGTTCATTCTGTGGCCATGTGTGTTTGTCAAACATTGGTAGAATTATCCAAGAGAAAAGCTGTTCGACAAAAACAAAACCTCAAAACAAAACAAAATACACAATAGTCTCCACTAGACCGTTTGGCAAGACGAAAAGGGCCATATACATAATCTCGAATGCATCACTCAAAACTATTTCTCACCATATTTAACTGAGCAACGCTCCGGGCGACTCAGTAGCTATATATCAAAATGCATGCTCCATTTTCTTCATTTTGTGCAATGTTCTATTTAATACAAATAGTTTTTTGCATGTTTTAAATCTGAATATATAAAAAGTGAATACAATTATATACAGAATCCTGTGTGTGTGGGTTTTTTTTTTTCGTTCGCCAGATTTTACCTCTGACGAAGTTCCTAGAGCCTAGGAACTGAATTGTGCGTGTTAATCCACTTTTCCCTGGCAGCCGTGTGCACAGGGGTCCCTCGCCGCACAGGAAGATAACTCCGACTTCGATGGTACTCATATGTTTTCCGTCGATGAGTAATTGACGTTTCAAGCCGGGCCTCGCTGCTGAGACCAGGGGTGGTTGCCACAGAGAGAAATAAATAAAAATGCCAACCGGTGCAGCCGGGATTTGAACCCACAACCTCTCTGTCTCGAGGCCGGCGTCTTGCGTTCTATCTAGATCTCAGACATCCCAGCCAAATAACATGTTTATGCTGGAGGTCACAGTGATCTGATTATTTATTTCATGGTCCAGCTTTGAAAGATTATCCGCACAGCTTAATGTAGAAGGTAAAAATAAAAAGTAAAGTAGCCCCGTCACGCCAAGTGGCGTATAGGGAACAGGCAAAATAATTGCAATGCTGCAGTAAAGCTGGTAGCAAGGAGCCAGTAGTGGGGTGTGATAAGCACGCCAAGGTATGGCGACAGCTTTACAGGGAAGGAACACAACACAATACTGACGTTTCGGCCTGTGGCTTTCAGAATACAAGGACAACGACAACAGACGGTGAAGTACAATTATCTATAACTACATGTCTGATGATAAAGTGTAAGGAGATGTGGACATGGCGTGTAGGGAATATGGTGTTAGTGACCATCAATTTTACAGACCTTCAGCACATGATTTTTGGGGTAAGGTGGTCGGTATTGTGCCCGTGCCGCTTTATTTTCCCAGAAAAAAATGCGGTACACATTTAAGACTGGGTGAACCCGGAAGATAAATGTCTAAGGAAAATACTTGGTATAGCGTGGAACGAATTCAAAACAAACGAGGAAATTAGAGAAATTGCCAATCAACCACTAATATCTTCAGTAATCAAGAAAAGACAATGGTCATATGTTGGACATGTGATGAAAAGAGATAATAACCGAATAGCAAAGCAAGCCCTCGTGTGGGAAACAACAGGTAGGAGAAAAAGAGGAAGACCCAGAGAGACACTGAGAAGAACATTGATGAGAGAGGCAAGAGCAGCAGGATTCGGCTCCCTCAATGAGATAGAGCTGCTTGCACAGAACAGAGACAAATGGCAAGATTTGATAAAATATCTTTAAAAGAAAACTGCTAGAACAAAAATTCAGATAAGAGAAGGAGTATCTTGGTCTACGCCCTATGGGCCGGCTACGGCTCGAGAGGTCAATAGATAGATAGAACCCGGAAGCCGTCGGTTGGGATCGAGCCCTACCTTTTGTCCTTTGTAGTCCAGTTCACTAACCACTGAGCTATCGCGGCTTCCTTATGGAGTAGGTTCACAGAGATCATTTACTCCTATTTTGTAACTCCGAGGTTTCTCCTTCTGCACTCTTGTCTTATTGGTAAAGATGGCTGTGGAGTTTGAAATTGACATCTATAGTTGTCACGCCAGCGAGTAGAGAGGGAAATCCTGGGATTCTCTCCCCCCCCCCCCCCCCCAAAAAAAAAAAAAAAAAAAAAAAGTAGAAAAATAAATAAATTGTGACGTCATCAGCTATGCGAGTTGTCGGATGGCGTCGTTCCATCCACAATCGCCCCTGCTCGCAAAGGTGAAAACTTCACACAAATAGTGTGATTCCTTTCTGCCTGCTGGCCTAACTATTATAGATGTCTCTGTTTGTGAGTTATTCCCATCGCAATCTATAGAAGCAAGCGTGATAGATGAAAGAGAAACCCCGGAAAACCAACAAAGAGTATGACGCGTTCAGCTTTGCTAATAGGGGCAGTTGTAGATAGAAATACATCATCCGTCTTTGGCTACTATAGCTGATGTCACGTCGAGGGGAGATATAATTAGCCTTTCAGCGATGAGGGGAGATATAATTAGCCTTTCAGCGATGAGGGGAGATATAATTAGCCTTTCAGCGATGAGGGGAGATATAATTAGCCTTTCAGCGATGATGGTAGATATAATTAGCCTTTCAGCGATGATGGTAGTTATACTTAGCCTTTCAGCGTCGAGGGGGGGGGGGGGGAGAGATATAATTAGCCTTTCAGCGATGAGGGGAGATATAATTAGCCTTTCAGCGATGAGGAGAGATATAATTAGCCTTTCAGCGATGAGGGGAGATATAATTAGCCTTTCAGCGATGAGGGGAGATATAATTAGCCTTTCAGCGTCGAGAGGAGATATAATTAGCCTTTCAGCGATGAGGGGAGATATAATTAGCCTTTCAGCGATGAGGGTAGATATAATTAGCCTTTCAGCGATGAGGGGAGACATAATTAGCCTTTCAGCATCCAAGGGAGATATAATTAGCCTTTCAGCGATGAGGGGAGACATAATTAGCCTTTCAGCGATGAGGGGAGACATAATTAGCCTTTCAGCGATGAGGGTAGATATAATTAGCCTTTCAGCGACGAGGGGAGACATAATTAGCCTTTCAGCGTCCAAGGGAGATATAATTAGCCTTTCAGCGATGATGGTAGATATAATTAGCCTTTCAGTGTCGAGGGGAGATATAATTAGCCTTTCAGCGATGAG
Source organism: Megaustenia siamemsis (assembly GCA_032433765.1). Taxonomy (NCBI): domain Eukaryota; kingdom Metazoa; phylum Mollusca; class Gastropoda; order Stylommatophora; family Ariophantidae; genus Megaustenia; species Megaustenia siamemsis. The sequence continues at coordinate 11,375,863 of JAVIAB010000008.1, forward strand.
GGGAGATATAATTAGCCTTTCAGCGATGAGGGTAGGTATAATTAGCCTTTCAGCGATGAGGGGAGATATAATTAGCCTTTCAGCGATGAGGGGAGATATAATTAGCCTTTCAGCGATGAGGGGAGATATAATTAGCCTTTCAGCGATGAGGGTAGATATAATTAGCCTTTCAGCGATGAGGGGAGACATAATTAGCCTTTCAGCATCCAAGGGAGATATAATTAGCCTTTCAGCGATGAGGGGAGACATAATTAGCCTTTCAGCGATGAGGGGAGACATAATTAGCCTTTCAGCGATGAGAGTAGATATAATTAGCCTTTCAGCGACGAGGGGAGACATAATTAGCCTTTCAGCGTCCAAGGGAGATATAATTAGCCTTTCAGCGTCAAGGGTAGATATAATTAACCTTTCAGCGTCGAGGGGAGATATGATAAGCATTCCAGGGTCGAGGGGAGATATGATTAGCCTTTCAGCGTTGCGGGGAGATATCATTTGCCTTTCAGCGTCGAGGGGAGATATAATTAGCCTTTCAGCGTTGGGGGGAGATATCATTTGCCTTTCAGCGTCGATGGGAGATATAATTAGCCTTTCAGCGTTGAGGGGAGATATAATTAGCCCTTCAGCGTTGAGGGGAGATATAATTTGGCTTTCAGCGTCAAGGGGAGATATAATTAGCCCTTCAGCGTTGAGGGGAGATATAATTTGGCTTTCAGCGTCAAGGGGAGATATAATTAGCCCTTCAGCGTTGAGGGGAGATATAATTTGGCTTTCAGCGTTGAGATGAGAAATAATCAGACTTTCAGCGCCGAAGGGAGATATAATTTGCCTTGCAGCGTCGAGGGAAGATATAATTAGCCTTTCAGCTTTTCGGAGAGATATCTTTTGCCTTTAAGCGTCGAGGGTAGATATGATTAGCCTTTCAGCTTTGCGGGGAGGTATCATTTGCCTTTCAGCGTCGAGGGGAGATATAATTTGCCTTTGAGCGTTGAAGGGAGATAGCATTTGCCTTTAGGCGTGAAGGAGAGATACTATAACACAAAAGAGTAAGTAGAATTCAAAGAGAAAGTGGAAGTAGAAGAGAAGTGGAAGACAGAACAAAAAGTTGGATGAAGCAAAATAAGAAACAACAGAACAAAAATAAATAGTAAATAAAAAATAAAAAGTAGATGAATTTAAATTCAGAAGAAGTTGAACGCAAATAAAAAGAGAGAAGTTGAATACGGACGAAAATTGTGACCGCGGCAGAAGAAGTGGACCGCAACAGTAGAAACAGTTCAACAGAAAAGAAAGCGATAAACACAGAAGAAATTGAGCACAGAAGAAAATGTTAAACACGGAAGAAAACGTTAAATACAGAAGAAAAGGATAAACACAGAAGAAAAGGTTAAACACTGAACCAAAGTTGAACACAGAAGAAAAGGTTAAACACAGAAGAAAAGGTTGAACAGAGAAGAAAAAGTTAAACACAGAAGAAAAGGTTAAACACAAAAGAGAAAGGTAAACACAGTAGAAAAAGTTGTTGAACACAGGAGAAAAATGTGAACACAGAAGAAGAAGTTGAGCGTATAATAAAAGTTAAATGCACAAACAGAAAAGGATTTGACCGCGGAAGAATAGTTCAAGCGGAGAGGAAGTTGAACACAAATGGTGTAGTTTAACAAGATCAGTGAATTGCTGGATTTGCAGACGCAAGTTTGAGTCTCTGACCTCATCAGCCAGACGATACTGTCTGGCGTCTTGGCAACTAATACAGATACACTATGTATTTCCGAGCTGTGATCGCAGCCTTATGCTATAGTCATGAGAACACCTGAGCGAAAAGACATTGTCCACGACAGCTATTTTTTTTTAGTTTGCTGAGTGGCAGTGTTCCCTAGCGTTTGACTTTTCGTGGCAAGGCGCTGTGCCACTGAGTACGGGTTCGATCCTGCTTTGGTCCATATTTTTTCTGTTGTTGATTATTTGTCATTTTTTCCGAGCGCTATAAACATACCTCTTCCTTTGAATTGATTCACTGATTACCGCCTCGGAAGTTTCCCTCTATAATAATATTCATTTATTATTATTTGTCTCCCGACTGTACTAACGAAGTAGGTTCATTTTAAGTTTTTTCTTATTTTTTTTTTTGTAACCGAATTATTTGGTGCTTGTAATTGTTATTGGCTGTCTTCTCCCCCCCCCCCCCCCCCCCCAAGGGACGTGTTGCCCTGAACTGACTACCCAGCCACACGGAATGTGTCAGGCAGACTAAACAAGCAAAAAAAAAAAAAAAGAAATGCAGGAGTCACCATGATTATTTACAAAACAAACAAATGTTAGCGTCGAGTTAACACAGCCCCAACCAACATGTCAGTCCTGCCATCTGTCAGCATTTTAGTGTAATCTGAATTTACGTGTCGCCATTTGCTGTTTTCATGACCTGCACTTTGATGACACGACAGCACATCATTGTGTTCCATGCCGACTCGCCATGTACTTCAATCAATTTATTCTTTACTTGTCTCTCCTTCCAGACAATTTCTTTTAAGCTAAAGTTCTGTTCTAGCTCTTTATATGCGTTGTGTCTCCACTTCCCTCTCATTCTTAAAATTTGTGCTTTTACGAAAGTGGTTCGAATCTGTGACACCTGACGTAAATTATCAATTTTGATGATATTTTAGTGTATTAATGTTTGTTTAGAATGATATTTTAGTACAATAATGTTTATGTTGAAGATAATATTTTAGTAGATTAATGTTTATGTTTACGATGATATTTTAGTACATTAATGTTTATGTTGAAGATAATATTTTAGTAGATTAATGCATATGTTCAGGGTGATATTTTGGTAGATTAATTTTTATTTTGATGATATTTTGGATGTTTATGAAAAGTACACTTTCAAAGATACTCTATATTGCCACTTCCTGGTAATTAATTCAATTAAAAAATTGCATTTATAACAATCAACAATAATATGTTATAAAGGATTTATGTGTGTTATATATCTGAAGTGATAAAGCATGAGATACTAGTGATAAATACGTGTAACTTATCCTTGGCAGATTCAGAATTCTGGGCCTAATGAGTGTTAGTTTTCTATTGCTAGTTGGTTTGCGTGATATTTTATTTTCTTGTACTTTTTGGTCTTCCCTGAAGCCAGATTGTCGGTTGTTTTATGTAACTGTTATCGTTCTATCTACCTACCTACCTACCTACCTACCTGCCTACCTACCTACCTGCCTGCCCGCCCGCCCGCCTGCTGTCTGAAAGAATCACTGACTCCAGCCAGATCTCTCACAGAACATTGCATTCACCCCAGTGCGTCTGAAAGAATCTCTGTCTCTAGCTAGATAACCCACAGAACGTTGCATTCACCCCAGTGCGTCTGAAAGAATCTCTGTCTCTAGCCATATATCCCACAGAACGTTGCATTCACCACAGTGCGTCTGAAAGAATCTCTGTCTCCAGCCAGATCTCTCACAGAACGTTGCATTCACCACAGTGCGTCTGAAAGAATCTCTGTCTCTAGCCAGATCTCCCACAGAACGTTGCATTCACCACAGTGCGTCTGAAAGAATCTCTGTCTCTAGCCAGATATCCCACAGAACGTTGCATTCACCACAGTTCGTCTGAAAGAATCTCTGTCTCTAGCTAGATATCAAAGAGAACGTTGCATTCACCACAGTTCGTCTCAAAGAATCTCTGTCTCTAGCCAGATATCCCACAGAACGTTGCATTCACCACAGTGCGTCTGAAAGAATCTCTGTCTCTAGCCTGATCTCCCACAGAACGTTGCATTCACCACAGTTCGTCTGAAAGAATATCTGTCTCTAGCTAGATATCAAAGAGAACGTTGCATTCACCACAGTTCGTCTCAAAGAATCTCTGTCTCTAGCCAGATATCCCACAGAACGTTGCATTCACCACAGTGCGTCTGAAAGAATCTCTGTCTCCAGCCAGATCTCCCACAGAACGTTGCATTCACCACAGTTCGTCTGAAAGAATCTCTGTCTCTAGCCAGATCTCCCACAGAACGTTGCATTCACCATAGCATGTCTGAAAGAATCTCTGTATCTAGCCAGATATCCCACAGAACGTTGCATTCACCACAGCCCGTCTGAAATAATCTCTGTCTCTAGCCACACCTCCCACAGAACGTTACATTCACCACAGTTCGTCTGAAATAATCTCTGTCTCTAGCCATATATCCCACAGAACGTTGCATTCACCACAGTTCGTCTGAAAGAATCTCTGTCTCCAGCCAGATCTCTCACAGAACGTTGCATTCACCATAGAATGTCTGAAATAATCTCTGTCTCTAGCCACACCTCCCACAGAACGTTGCATTCACCACAGCCCGTCTGAAATAATCTCTGTCTCTAGTCACACCTCCCACAGAACGTTACACTCACCACAGCCCGTCTGAAATAATCACTGTCTCTAGCCACACCTCCCACAGAACGTTACATTCACCACAATCATTCTGAAAGAATCTCTCTCTCTCTCTAGCCAGATATCCCACTTTTTCTGTTGTTATGTTCAATGTCTCCACGATGCCTTGAAACCGTCTTCTTCCTGGTCTGCCCTGTTCTCGTCGCCCAGGAACCATGCCTTCCATTCTTGTTCTTTCCATCTCGCTTTGTCTTTTGAAGTGGCCGTAGTATTTTAATCTATACGGGAGAGGGGTATTTATAGGCCAGCTCTTTTTTTAACTCTTTTAGTACGGAAGGTTTTTATCAATTTAGTGATAAAGATTTCAGAGACAACATTGTTCATGGTTTTCAATATTAATCTACATGTTTATATTTATCTAACCCTTAATATATTAAATATATATTTTCAGATAATTAAACAAGAAATTAGATTTCACCAATACCAAGATGATACGAGACATATAAAAAGAATATGGTTTGATGACAGTTTACACTAATCAAATTGAGAGTGACGCACTGTGCGGCTTAACGTACGTGAACGAAATCGGCTTGGTGCATGGTGCGTCGAAACGTACTGAAAGAGTTAATATTTAAATGGTTTAATATGTCTTCATTTAAGAAAGATCAATACATGTGAGAAGCGATGCTTGAGAAAAGTAACAAACAACACAAGAAGAGATAGAATACCAAATGAAACAATAAGAAAAATGGTAGGAACAAAACCCTGCCAAGAATATATAGAACAACAACAACTTAAATGGTTTGGCCACCTGGTCAGAATGAATCCTCACCAATCACCATCAAGGGCGTTCTTCTCGAGAATGCATGGGAAAAGACCAAGAGGAAGATCCAGAAGAAGATGGATAGATGCAGTGACAGAGACATGTAACAACAAAGGAAAATCACTAATTCAAACAGTATGAGCAGCTCAAGAACAACAAATGATATAACCACGACACCTTTTAGGTATCAGTGAAAAGAGAAAAGAAGAAGATGGATAGATGTAGTGACAGAGACATGTAACAACAAAGGAAAATCACTAATTCAGACAGTTCGAGCAGCTCAAGAACGACAAATGATATAACCACGACACCTTTTCGGTATCAGTGAAAAGAGAAAAGAAAAAAAGAAAAAAGAAAGTATGTCTTCATTGCTCTTTTTTATTATTCAAGGTACCTTAAGAATGTTTCTGTGGCATTTTGTTTCAAATGAATTGATTTTCTTGATTGGTGTTTGAGAGATTCACAATCGAATGTTGCTATTGGGAAGATCCAGGCCCTCAATAACTTTAATTTTACTGCCCGCTGTTTTCAGAGCTCAAGACACGCGGTTACTTTCTTCTTTTAATTTTACTGCCCGCTGTTTTCAGAGCTCAAGAAACGCGGTTACTTTCTTCTTTTAATTTTACTGCCTGCTGTTTTCAGAGCTCAAGAAACGCGGTTACTTTCTTCTTTTAATTTTACTGCCTGCTGTTTTCAGAGCTCAAGAAACGCGGTTACTTTCTTCTTTTAATTTTACTGCCTGCTGTTTTCAGAGCTCACGACACGCGGTTACTTTCTTCTTTTAATTTTACTGCCCGCTGTTTTCAGAGCTCACGACACGCGGTTACTTTCTTCATTTTTTTCCTTTTCTCTTTCTCACTGATACCTAAAAGGTGTCGTGGTTTATATCATTTGTCGTTCTTGAGCTGCTCGAACTGTCTGAATTAGTGATTTTTCTTTGTTGTTACATGTCTCTATCACTGCATCTATCCATCTTCTTCTTTTCTCTTTTCACTGATACCTAAAAGGTGTCGTGGTTTATATCATTTGTCGTTCTTGAGCTGCTCGAACTGTCTGAATTAGTGATTTTTCTTTGTTGTTACATGTCTCTATCACTGCATCTATCCATCTTCTTCTTTTCTCTTTTCACTGATACCTAAAAGGTGTCGTGGTTTATATCATTTGTCGTTCTTGAGCTGCTCGAACTGTCTGAATTAGTGATTTTCCTTTGTTGTTACATGTCTCTGTCACTGCATCTATCCATCTTCTGCTTTTCTCTTTTCACTGATACCTAAAAGGTGTGGTTATATCATTTGTCGTTCTTGAGCTGCTCGAACTGTCTGAATTAGTGATTTTCCTTTGTTGTTACATGTCTCTGTCACTGCATCTATCCATCTTCTTGTTTTCTCTTTTCACTGATACCTAAAAGGTGTCGTGGTTTATATCATTTGTCGTTCTTGAGCTGCTCGAACTGTCTGAATTAGTGATTTTTGATTGTTGTTACATGTCTCTGTCACTGCATCTATCCATCTTCTTCTTTTCTCTTTTCACTGATACCTAAAAGGTGTCGTGGTTTATATCATTTGTCGTTCTTGAGCTGCTCGAACTGTCTGAATTAGTGATTTTTCTTTGTTGTTACATGTCTCTATCACTGCATCTATCCATCTTCTTCTTTTCTCTTTTCACTGATACCTAAAAGGTGTCGTGGTTTATATCATTTGTCGTTCTTGAGCTGCTCAAACTGTCTGAATTAGTGATTTTCCTTTGTTGTTACATGTCTCTGTCACTGCATCTATCCATCTTCTTGTTTTCTCTTTTCACTGATACCTAAAAGGTGTCGTGGTTTATATCATTTGTTGTTCTTGAGCTGCTCGAACTGTCTGAATTAGTGATTTTCCTTTGTTGTTACATGTCTCTATCACTGCATCTATCCATCTTCTTCTTTTCTCTTTTCACTGATACCTAAAAGGTGTCGTGGTTTATATCATTTGTCGTTCTTGAGCTGCTCGAACTGTCTGAATTAGTGATTTTCCTTTGTTGTTACATGTCTCTGTCACTGCATCTATCCATCTTCTTGTTTTCTCTTTTCACTGATACCTAAAAGGTGTCGTGGTTTATATCATTTGTCGTTCTTGAGCTGCTCGAACTGTCTGAATTAGTGATTTTCCTTTGTTGTTACATGTCTCTGTCACTGCATCTATCCATCTTCTGGTTTTCTCTTTTCACTGATACCTAAAAGGTGTCGTGGTTTATATAATTTGTCGTTCTTGAGCTGCTCAAACTGTCTGAATTAGTGATTTTTGATTGTTGTTACATGTCTCTATCACTGCAGCTATCCATCTTCTTCTGGGTCTTCCTCTTGGTCTTTTCCCATGCATTCTCGAGAAGAACGCCCTTGATGGTGATTGGTAAGGATTTATTCTGACCAGGTGGCCCAACCATTTAAGTTGTTTTTGTTCTATATATTCTTGGTAGGGTTTTGTTCCTACCATTAGCAACCACGGTTACTACAATGTTGAATACTGTGTTGTGTGTGTATATGCACGCGCGCATAATCTGCAAGCTACAGGAAACACACTTTATCATCTGTTGAAAGCGATTGTGTACAAACAGCTTTGTTTTTATGGTCTGATCTATATTAATGGTCTGATCTATATTAATGGTCTGGTCTATATTAATGGTCTGATCTATATTAATGGTCTGGTCTATATTAATGGTCTGATCTATATTAATGGTCTGATCGATATTAATGGTCTGATCGATATTAATCTATATTAATGGTCTGATCTATATTAATGAACTTTTAATTTTACCCTTTCAACTCCCTATGGAACACGGATCTTCAACAAACATTTTTCCGAAGTCTTGTATTTTTCCCTCATTTCTATTTTTCCACATCTTTTATTTTATTTTTTTTTACTTTTTCCATCCCTCATTCTTTCTTGTCATCGCCTATTTTTATTTTCTGCCTGCATTGCTGTAAATAAATACAACACTAGTAATAATAATAATATTGTTGAGGACATGAATTAATTGATGAATGTGACCTGCCTACCCCACACCCACACACACACACACACACACACACATACATACGCACGCACGCATGCACGCACATACATAGTCTGGCAGGAGAGAATTCTCGTAATTATTTAAACAAACAAAATCCACAACCGAGGACTGCTCAAGGGGTAAAACAAAGACGAGGCGAACGCGTTAATTAATTACAGACAGAAAAAACAAATGAGGAAAGAGCTCCGTCACGTGGCATATGTTGTTTTTAGTGTCCGTATTTTTTTTTTTAAATAGACCTTTGGTACATGATTTTTGGGGGTAATGTTAGCCGATAAGCTCGCTGGTAGCTCTGGCAATATGTGAGGCCTTGCACTCAACAAAGAGGACATCGACAAGTTTGTTCTTCATTCCTTAAGAGAAGAGAAGTAGAATGGGTGGGACAAAGATGTGGGATATGTTGAGAGATTGATGAGGGATGAGAATGGGTGGGACAAAGATGTGGGATATGTTGAGAGATTGATGAGGGATGATAATGGGTGGGACAAAGATGTGGGATATGTTGAGAGATTGATGAGGGATAAGAATGGGTGGGACAAAGATGTGGGATATGTTGAGAGATTGATGAGGGATGAGAATGGGTGGGACAAAGATGTGGGATATGTTGAGAGATTGATGAGGGATGAGAATGGGTGGGACAAAGATGTGGGATATGTCGAGAGATTGATGTGGGATGAGAATGGTTGGGACAAAGATGTGGGATATGTTGAGAGATTGATGAGGGATGAGAATGGGTGGGACAAAGATGTGGGATATGTTGAGAGATTGATGAGGGATGAGAATGGGTGGGACAAAGATGTGGGATATGTTGAGAGATTGATGAGGGATGAGAATGGGTGGGACAAAGATGTGGGATATGTTGAGAGATTGATGAGGGATGAGAATGGGTGGGACAAAGATGTGGGATATTTTGAGACACAGATGAGGGATGGGAATGGGTGGGACAAAGATGTTGGATGAGAGTGGGTGGGACAAAGATGTGGGATGAGAGTGGGTGGGACAAAGATGTGGGATATGTTGAGAGACTGATGAGGGATGGGAATGGGTGGGACAAAGATGTGGGATATGTTGAGAGACTGATGAGGGATGGGAATGGGTGGGACAAAGATGTGGGATATGTTGAGAGACTGATGAGGGATGGGAATGGGTGGGACAAAGATGTGGGATATGTTGAGAGATTGATGAGGGATGAGAATGGGTGGGACAAAGATGGGGGATATGTTGAGAGATTGATGAGGGATAAGTTCTTTTATGGGGAAAACGGATCTGGTCGATCTCGAGTGCTTAGTGGGAAAATCAGATGCATCTATAATCAACACCTTACAGGAACAATCAGTCTGCATAAACTTTGGGAATTGCTGAAATGGGCGGTGGAGCGGATATGGGGATGCCCCGACTGCAATTAAACTCATTCCATGAAAATAATAAAATAGATTTGGTATAATGTGATCAGTTTTACGCCAGTGCCGGTTTTCTTTCCCACATAAAAAAATCAGGTACCCATTTAAGGCTGGGTGAACCTGGAAGCTGTCAATCAAGATCGAAACCGACCTCTTGACCTTTGTAGTCCAGTTCATTAACTACTCAGCTATCGTGGCTGCCAATTAATTACAGGCGGTTAATCTGAATATGTTAATTACGTGGATACGATAGTAGTATGTAAATGTTCCCTACGTACCTATGGCGATTTTATAGGGATTATATAAGAAAAATAGGGTGGTGGAGACTGGTGGAGAGTGGTGGAAACTGGTGGAGACTGGCGTAATGGTGAACCGCTATATAGGGAATATATAATAACAATAGACTGGTGAAGGGAATCGCCTCTCTCTCTCTCTCTCTCTCTCTCTCTCTTTATTTCATAAACAATCTCTCTATTTCTCTCTTTCTATAGACAACAGAGAAGACGTAACATAAAAAAACAGAGTATCCCAATATATGTATATGACAAAATTTATTGCACAAATTAGATAATACAACACCGAGTAATGTCAGTATAAGATTATCGCAACAATATATACGTAGAACATTATATATTAGATTATGTATTAGATATACAGTGGGGATGTGGTCACACTGTCCTCATGCACACGGCGTTTTATATAAAAGTATGATAATGAGTTTCTGTACTGTGTATACGTGTATACCCCAGACTGGTATATCTTGAAACCCATGTTTGTCCCCCCTTGTGTCTGTTGTGTTTTGAGAACATCTAAGAATGTGTTTTTATCTAAACTATTGTGTTGTTTGCTTAAGCCTTTTGTGCTTGTCTTATCATATTTCCCAAAGCAATGGTAGGTCTTGCTACATAACGAAACCATGCCGTCCCCTTCGTACTCTAACTTAAATAACCCCGGGGTCCTTTTATGGTACAATTTGCTAGCTCGGCAATTAGGACAATCCTGTCTAACACTCCCCCTACTCTTAATAAAATCCTCCCGATGAGTGCTACACGATTCTGAGGGGAACCATTGATCATATTCTTTATAATAGACGTCAAGCAAATGAGGTTTAACAATGTCAGATATGTTGGGAGAGCTTAATGCTAGATATAAACTGTCTGTATCCATTTCGCAAAGTTGAAAATCGGATCTGTCCAAAAATATATCTATAAAGTCGTAGTAAAACTCTAACATACGTAACTTGGCGTACTGATAAACAAAAAATCCTATCTGTAACGGTAAATCCCACATTGTTGTCTTTTTAATCATTTCGATCTCGAAAATGTCCCCTACCCCTAGACTCGTCATATGTTTAAAAAATGGGCTGTTAACAAGTTTGGATGCATCATCACCCCTAGAATACGTGAAGGATGTGTGTCTCGCCTTATTTGTAAGAGTTTTTCCGTAGGCGGCGTTTCCTAATAATTTCATAGTCTCGCTAGTAACTGACTGGTTCTCATCTACATCGCCCTGTCGTCTGGCATCAGATACCATGTCCCCAAACTGTTTAAAGCAGTTCACCCCTTCATACTCGACTACCTGGTAGATGTTAGTCACCTCTAGACCATTTAGCAAATACCACCGCAATAGTGGTGTGGCCAGCAAGATTTTTTCGCCTATGTAGCTCCCGATTAGCGTGCGCCGGGGAGTTGTCAATAGTTTGTTTTTAACTGCATAGTCACGCATGAAAGACCCAATGTCGTCTCTAGAGACATCGATATTTTTGAAAATTGGGGTCATCTCCGAAAAATGATTTTTCAAGTAGTCGGGGACGTGGATATCGCACTTTACCAAACCGAAAAGGGTTTTGTCTAAGACAGAATCTAAAATATGTTTCTCTGTCAGGGGGTATCCGTGACCGGTATAAGAAGGTGTGGATCTGGGTAGGGTGTGTCTAAGAAATTTGTTAATAGACTCGTTCGTCTTTTTAAGTGTCTGCCACTCGCACTCCCACATTTCTATCAACTTAACTTTGACATCATTAACTAAATGATCGTTAATCTCTCGAGTCCTGACATATAGATCAGTCAAAGATACTTTGCTCACGGGGTTGATATCGTAACCATGAGTAAGTCTGCACCTATGCCCATGAAAAAAGCAGCCTTGAAAGTTCCACGCTGTACGCGAGGCTCCGTGCCAGCCATCTACTCTAATCCTGCGCGGCCCCAATGGCATCTCACGTCCATTAAATTGTGTCCTCAGTTCAATATTATATGTATGGGCTACCCAAGTTAACCACTCTCTACATTGGACAGTGTAGTAATTTACCTTCCGCTGTTTAAACCCGTCCTCCATATTTCTTATGATGGGAAAACCAGTGGGCATTTTCTGCATTAGCGCCCACAAATATAATGCGTTAGCGTCGTATCCTTTTACACAAGCTACGGGCTTATTCGCTCTAATACACGTCTCTCCCTTTTCATGATGGCGATGAAAAATAACGGAAGGCCCACCTACTATGTTTTCTCTAAGTGTTTTATGGAGATCCGCTTCCCCATTACTACATAGGGAAAAAACTATGTCACGGGGAAGGTTTTTAAATAGATAAAGCAGTGTCACACCGGGGAGGGATATAGCGTCTTTGAACATATCTACACCAAGATTGGCATACAACTGAACTTGCAAGTTCAACGCTTCTAAAAATGGTACCACGTCCTTGTTATTGTACCACACTAAAAAATCTCTGAGTGTGGACATGTTATTGTCTATCCATACCTTTTGACACTGATTGTACTCATCTATTGAAACATTTGTGTTTTTCAAAGACGAAAAGAAGGCCGAGTGCGGAGGTAAAGATGTCTCGTCTAACTTTTTAAGGTTGGAGATGTATTCATAACAAAATATCCCTTTAGTCTCCTTTATTTTAAATGCTTCTAGATACCGACTATAACTAACGCCTGGGGCGAGATAGTTTAAAATGTCCAAAATTTTAAGCTTGTTCGTTGATATGCACATAAAATTGTTATTTCGTTTAACAATAAAATTAAATGGTGATTTTTTAGTTTTGTTGCTTATAACTGCTTCTTCATCATCAAGCGAGTCCTCGTCGATCAGAGAATCCGCATCGCTCGCATCGTCTTCTTCACGGTCCAACTCATCATTGAACGGTTCAGATATGAAATGGTTCATTAAATATGGTTTAATAACATTAATATCGTACTTCCCCGAGTTGAAACCGATAACCGGGAGTTGTCGTAAGTATGTTTTGAATTTTCCAATGAGAGCACTACCGTCACCCAATTTTATCAGTTCGTCAAATATATAATTAAATCTTTCAAATAGTAGTGTATAAGCCACTGTTGCTAGGTTTTCTAGGTAATTTATCATTCTACTAACTAAATCCTGGGGATTACCTTCGCTTACAAAACATACTGGCTTTTCATGACCAGGAATATTACTGGCAATGGAGCAGCTCAGTGGTATATGTTTGGCAATATATTCGGTGTTATTCCCTTTTGTGGCCGGTGAATTCTCCATCATACACTCCCAATCATACGTGCATCTATATGGGTATACATAAGCATCGGGAACATCTATACCATGACTAGCTATCGCCTCCCAAATAGTCTCTTGAGGTTTGTAAATTCCGCCTAAGTATTTATCTTTTCTTTTATCCCCCTTACAATTTTGCTCATGCCTGGTCATAAATTTAAATTTTGGCCATAATTTTCCACATTTAGGACAAGAGAACGCCCTGGCCGCCTTATCTATATTTACAATGTACATAAAATGATCTTCGTAGTACAAGACTCGTAAAGTCTCACTATAACTATCACTACCTCTTAATATTGGGGACAAGGCATGTTCATTATCATACTTAAATATGTCTATATTAATACCAAAACACTGCTCTAGTCTAGGAATTTGAACTAAAGTTACTCCCTGAAACTCACTATCTAAATCTAACCCCTGATTACATTTCCACTGTTTTAAGAGAGCTTTAGTGGGTCTGCATAAGTTATTAAGAGTAGCCCCCATGTGTAACGCTACGCACCTAAAGAAACAGAGATTATCGTTATAGGCTGGACCCTTTCTGTTCTTTTGTAACGTGTAAATAAATTTATTGTTTGTAATATAGGATGGGATTTCAGATGTTAGGCAACCAATCGGATACTCGACAAAGTGAAAAAGATAGAAAGTCGTAGATGTGATTGTCTCCAATGAAAATTTGCTACTTGGTCGTGCATAGTTAGCATGATTTAAAGGGTCACTCTCGTGTAACTGTGTTAAGAACCTATCAAAGTCTGATCTGTTGTTGATAAGGATTGCTTTGTCTAAAATGCAAGAATTATTGACGCTACCATGAAAATATTTTAAATCATTATTCTCCTTATTCCTCAGGATAAAGTTATGGGAGTAATTTAATTTAAACCTTCGTGTTTGTGCGTTAAAAAGCGGAGTGAGTAGACTAGACCAGTTAGGGGAGAATGTACTGTTTGGTCTGTGAAACACCGTGTGCACTGACAGATGCCGGTTGACACTAGTATGTGTTTTGATAGAGGACCAGTTTTTTAAATAAATGTCTTTTACAGCACAGGGTAAGGCTGATATGCTATCTAACTCTGTTTCTTTGCGTAATTTCTTGATGTGTTGTTTCTCTTTGAAAGATGTGTTCTTCCTTTTATTTTTAAAAACTGCTGCTGGTGGTGATGATGCAGCTGGTGTTGATGACACTGTAGATGTTGCTGATGCTATCGCAGACAGTACTGAAGAAGATGGATGTGTATTATCTATGTGTTTGGATAAGTTACTGTCTCCTTTATTTACATCACTACATCCACAGCCCTTGTGTAAATGAGTGCTTTGAGCACCTTCGTCATGTCTGTGTAAACTCGCTTGCCACGTAAAAGGCTGTCCACACTCTGTGAATGAATATTTAGATGAGAGTTGATTATCAGCTCCAGTTAAGTTTCCTAATATAGGTATTTTAGGAACACGATGGTTCTGACATGATGTGTCTCTTCGATTACGTTTTACGGCAGAGGATTCTGTTTGAGTTGTTGCTGTAGCTGATGTTGTAGCTGGTGGATGTGCCGGATGTTTGTTGGTTACATGTTTATTTAGATTGTAGATTCTTGTAAACAGACACCCACATGTAGGACACTGATATCTCTGTATACCATGAGCAGTATGGGTGTGTCTCTCTAGCGCATCTCTCCTGGTAAAACTTTTACCACACGACTCACATAGATGACGAGACCCACTTGACAAGTAATTACTAGAAGCCATCTGTGGAGTAATTAAAGATAAAAAAGGCTCCTACTGAAACCGACAACCATAGTTATACATTGTTAATTACACATGCAGAATAATGGTCCAGCTTAAAATTTAAAATATCAGATAAAAATAACTGTTAAATTAAATGTTTCAAAAGACTATATGGAGTTATGCAACCCAAATTAATGGGAATGGAAAAAAAAATTATAAGATGCTCTATTAAATATAGTAATTTACACAACTAATTAAAAGCCCAAAACAATAACTCAGTTATAATTATACATTTTTTTTAGACATAAACAATTAATATCTTGCTGCAAAAAAAAAATGAAACGCACTATTCACGCATAGTTAATTAAAACCGAAAAAAAATAGCTCAGTCGAATTTGTTTATTGCAAACAAAATAAATAAATTATATAAGAGACAATTCAGCAGCTTACAAACAAATATGTGTCGAGTTTAGGCTCAAATTAATTGGAATGAAACACCGAAGACATCTGGCTACAAACAAACAATGTAATAATTACGAATAGTAAATTAGAAGTGGAAAACAATGGCGCATTTAACTTTTGAAATTCTCAGAAATAGATATTATATTAAACAAAAGACAAATCACTGGTTTCCAAAGAAATATATGTCGAATTTACACTTAAATTAATTGGTATGAAAAAACTAAGAGAACTAGCTATAAATCTACAGCATAATATTCACGCATAATTAATTAAACGCGTAAAACAAAAACTAGCCTAAACTATGGAAGAAATGTCCCACCAGAACTGTGAAACGTAGCACAATAGGAGAGTCAAGTGCCAGGCGTTCTCAAGCACAAAAGCAAGGGCTCGCTAGACGCTACCGGCCGAATTCAATAGCATCCGCCAATTAAATAGAAAGCCACGCACTGGCGTTTAAATACTAGTAAGAAATTATTGTTTACGCGTTTAATTTATTAACCATTACTAATGAGATGTAGATTTATATCTACTTGTCTTTGTTTTTTCAAGCCAATTAATTTGAGTCTAAATTCGATATATATTTCTTTGCAAATAAGTGAGTTGTCTTTTTTATTTAATATATTTTTTTCTAAAAATGACTAATTCTAGCTGTGCTATTGTTTTGCACTTCTAATTTACAAATCGTAATTATTGAATTATTTATTTGTAGCCAGATGTCTTCGTTGTTTCACGACAATTAATTTAAGTCCTAATTCGACATATATTTCTTTATAAACTGTTTTGTCTTTAAATTAATTTAATAATTATTGTTTGAGAATTTCTAATTTAACGGCTCTATTATTATGCTTCTAATTTAATATGCGAGAATTACGCGTTGCTTTCTAGAAGCCAGATGTGTTCTCTGTTTCATGCCAATTAATTAGAGTCTAAATTCGATATATTTGTTTATAAATTTGTCTTTATTTTACTGAATCATTTTGTCTGAATTTTTTTTTTCTGAATTTTTGCTTTGTGATTTTAATTAAATCGGTATAAATAGTACATACATTTCATTTAAAATTACCTCACTACAATGGAACATGCATTTCGTAAATCTTACGTTAGGGACTGCAAACAAATGAACGATGTTACACAAGAGTCATTTAAAATTGGAGTGGAATTGCTATGTGATTACAAAAAATCTTTACCAGCAAAACATTCTAAAACTGTATCAAGTTTGGTGGAAAAGATTTTACATCAGAATCAGGCACTCTTCACAAGTCTTTGTAATAACATCGAGGAGACACATGCTGATATTTGTGAAGCATTTTCTAGCATAATTCATGAGGTGTTTGCAGATGATCAGTATAATTACGGGCGCTTAATTGTCCTTTATGCATTCGGAAAGGTATTAATCTCTTCCCATATCCAACGTTTGTATAATTCAGATGTGGATGTACAGGCTATAGAAATGTACTTATCCAGCTCCATTTCTCGAATTATTGCTATCAAAATGTCTCCCTGGCTTTATAAAAACGGGGGATGGAAAACATTTAACCAGCTGTACGGACATGAGGGGTTTCTCCTTAATTTAATGCGCAGAATCCTGGCTATTTTAATCTTACAAGTACTTTTATGTCAAGTCAGTTGTTTCTAATAGTGCGAACTATCTAATAAAGAAGATTATGCATTACTGTGTGTTCGTTTTTCATTATATTAGATTACATTATTACTATTAATAATATAACAATTTACCTTTTTTTTATTTTTTATTTTTCGCTGTCTGTCTGTCTGCCGGGGACTGTGTGATATATGTTAGCTCTGTCTTACAACAGCAACCTGTTAGACTGAGGTTATAATCTAAACTTTGTTATTGTTAGCCTGTGTTTGTATTGGGAACCCTCTTGTCGCTGACTGTGAATGAAGATGCTAACAGTATCTTTTATGACAGTTTTAGCCAGCCGCGCTGATCAATGGTTGAATGGGAAGAGTGCTGGTTGAATTAGATGACTCACAAAAATAGAGATACAGACTGTATGTACATCTAGAAAATTCCCACTAATTGGTGGTGGAGAAAAATAAAACTACGTATGGCGCTTGATGAAAGCAAAATAACGACTTCAATAATTCCGGGCAGAAAAGATAAGAATGATTATTTGACAAAGTAAGATTCTGAGTGTCAGTTTAACGGAATCTACCTGAGGGGTTTAATTAGATACTTACAGTGATTTCTCTTCCGTTCGAGGACCAATTTTTTTTTTTTTTGTTTTATTGATCGAGCACAGACAAGGAACATGTTTTGGTTCGTATCTCTTTAAAATGGCAATAATCTATTTGCAAATTTGAAAGTGAAAGAAAATTACTCGATGTGAAAACTAAAATTACTCTGACACGTGAACTTGAGCGGGTGAACATTCGCAATTATTTTAATACGACTAAATCAATGTCAAAGACGTACATTGTTGACATATTGTTAAACTGCCACCCTCTCATTTAGAATTATGTGTAATTTGACGAAAATTTGTATCTTATTTTTTTTCGGGGTGGTTGGGAAGGGAGGAGGTATGTGTCCAGTTGGGGCAACAACAAAAAACTAGATAATTACATAATTTAATATTTGAGTCCACTAACATATCGCTATAAATTTCATCGCCGAAACGTAGACTAAAACAGACCCGGACTCAGCCTAACTTTGTCTTTTTCTTGATTTCACAGTCTAGACTTGTGTGCAAATTGTCTGAACAGATATTGATCAGTAGGTTCACATTTTTTTTATATCGTTGTAAGTAGAAGTAAGTAATGGCAAAATGTTGTAATAAGTCTATGGCGTATTTACCACTAAACGATGATATAGATAGAAAGACAATAAGGGTCTATCATTATAGTATGATGGGGGCTATTTGGGAATATTTATAGCAGTTTTAATAATCACTATGCAGCGCAGAGAGAAAATACATATTGAGTAGTAGGTCCATCATGTTGGCTACAAATGACTAAAAAAAAGAGACGAAAAAGATGTCATCCATGTCAATAACAAAAACAAATGGTAGAAAAAAAAAGAGAGTTTAATAAGTGATCCTATTTTAAGAGATATTATTGAAAATTTACATAAGCCAGAAACTTTAATCACGAAAATCGCTACCACTTTATATAGAAAACATCCTTATATAACATCTTATATGCGAGCTCGCTTAATAGAATATATTGCCGATGTTTGTATTGTGTATGAGTTTCAAACACTAACATTCCATCAAAGTGTACTTATTTTTGATACATTTATAAGTAAAGAGAAACTACCAACAACCAAAAATACAATACAACTAGTGGGAATCACAATTCTTTGGTTGGCAACAAAGGTAGAGGAAATTTCACCATTAAGAATGAGAAACTTGATGCATTTAAGTAATTCGGACTATTCTTCTAAAGATTTTCTACAGACAGAACGATATATTTTAAAAACTCTTGATTTTATCGTTACTGTACCAACAATTCTGACTTATTTAAACTTATATGTAGAAGCTTTAGGTCATGCCAATCTTACACACACATCAAAAATAAAAATGTTTTGTCTGGCTGATCTGGTGATCGTACATGTAGAGTCCAGCCGATTTAGCATCCGACTTTTGAGCGCTGGAATATTATACTGTTATGTCTCAAACAAACAGAGTATTTTTGATATAGCTGAGCTGGCATGGGATGATATAAGTGATTGCTATCAATTCATAACACCTTTATATGAGTTCATTAAATCTGGGTTGGGACAGATAGCTCTTCCAAAAGTACCAGATGATTTGATAAATTTGTCTGTTCAGAGACATTCTCCAAACGTTACCGTTCTTAAAGAACTCGGCTTGTTATGGTAGGCGTCGACATATGTGCATGTTTATAAGTATGTGTTAGATATTTAAAGTTTAAAATAACATCATATATATATACTCGATCAGTTGTCGGTATGGACCCTCGCTGGACACATCCTTTTACAGCGTTGATTGCAGGACCTACAGGTTGTGGGAAGACCATGTTTGTGCGCAAGTTCGTGCAACATTTGGCAGATATGGTCATCCAACCACCAGATGAAGTTGTGTACTGTTACGGCGAATGGCAACCAATTTTTGAAACAATGAAGGGTGTTCAATTTATCGAAGGGCTTCCCGACATAGAACAATGGAGAGGGGATAAAACACGTTTGGTGGTTATAGATGATTTAATGAATGAATCTGATGAGCGGGTCACCAGACTGTTTACCAAGGGAAGCCATCACAGGAATCTGAGTGTCATGTTCATTGTACAAAACCTTTTTAGCAAAAATAAGGAACAGAGAACAATCAGTCTCAACTCTCATTATATAGTCATTTTTAAAAACCCAAGAGACGGGTCTCAGATTACAAATCTAGCCAAGCAAATGTATCCTGGGCGTGTTGCTTATGTCCAAGAAAGTTTTAAAGATGCGACCGCCTCTCCTTATGGTTATTTACTGTTTGACCTCAGACAGGAAACACCAGACAACCTAAGATTACGCACCAATATTTTTCCTGAAGATCACCAAGCAGTCTACATCCCAAAGTAACGAACATGGTTGAATCAGTGAAAAGCCACGGTGAGATGTTGCATTTTCTATCCTCTGCTAAACCAGCAGCGGTAAAGGCCGTGATGAAAACAGCATCTCCTGATCTCATAAGAACTCTATGCGAATGCTGCCATAACGTGTTAAAAGGTAACGTTCGACTCACACCGGCTCAGAAGAGACGGTTACAGCGCCATAAGCATAACCTACGGATTCTCGCTCGAAAAAAGACAACTGTGAAAAGGAGAAAACAGATATTACAGAAGGGTGGTTTCATAGGTGCGTTGATTAAACCGGTTCTAGGTATCTTGAGCGGTATCCTGGGCTCGTAACTATGGCCAAGAAAATGATTTTGATCGATCCTCGTCTGCTAGAGTCTGTAAATCACCAACGACAACAAGCGCCGTATACACCACCCGAGTCACTAAAGGACAGCCTAGGAGATCTGGATATACAAATGCAACAAGTTCTGGAAAGAGAGGACATTTTACCACACGACAAAGCCAGACTGTATCAGCAAACGTTGCAACGGTATCTGAAACGTCTCGATCAGTACAGACACAAACCTATAGGTGTAGTGGACATCAAGCAGGCACCCCATCCACCATCTTCTCAACTCTCCGACTCGCTTACAACACCACCAACCAAGGTACTTAAAGATGAAATCGATGAAAAAAGTCCTCAGTCAGCGCCCAACGCGTCTAGGCCGAAAAAGAAAGTCGTCACCTATAAAGAATCTGTGGGCACGTACAAACTCAGGAAAAGAAGGAAAAGTAAAATTCCGACACCAAACTGGGAGACATGGCAAAAAGAGTAGATAAGATGCTAAGAAGCCGTTATTACAACCCGCAGCGACTGGGTGCTTACGGTGGTGTGGATGGTTTGCAGCGCAGCACAAAACTAAACTCTGCAAAGATTAAAGAGTGGCTGAGTCACCAGGATACGTATACACTGCACAAACCGATCCGTCGACGTTTTAAGAGACGCCCTATCATCGTCGGTGGTATGAACCATCAATATCAGGCTGATCTGATTGATCTAAGACAACTAAGAAGATACAACGATGGGTACTCGTATCTCGTCACGTGTATCGATGTTTTTTCGAAGTTTGCTTGGTCAGTTCCGATACGGTCAAAAAGTGGAAAAAATCTAGTGGAGGCGGTTAGTAAAATATTTGCCACCAGGAAGCCGATAAACTTTCAAACAGACAAAGGATCCGAATTCGTCAACAAAATCTTCTTAAAATATCTCCGGGACGAAAATGTGCACTTTTTTACTACGGAGAACGAGGATATAAAGGCAGCCGTCGTGGAACGGTTCAACCGCACATTAAAGGAGAAAATGTGGAGATTTTTTACTAAGTCTAACTCTCTGAGATTTATTGAAACTCTGCCGCTGCTGATGCGAAACTACAATTATTCTTATCATAGAAGTATTAAAATGGCACCTGCCCAAGTTAATGTAGAAAATCAACAGCAAGTGTGGAACACGTTGTATAATAAAGTACCTCAGTCTGAGACGAACAAAAGTTATCCGGTGGTTAAAGAGGGTGATAGAGTTAGGATAGCTCAATCCAAAACTAATTTTAAAAAGGGGTATACTCCATCGTGGACAGAAGAACTGTTTACAGTCAGTCGTATAAACAAAACCATACCGGTAACGTATGTGCTTAAAGACGATGCGGGTGAGGAGCTGAAAGGTTCGTTTTACAACGAGGAACTACAAAAAGTCGGCGATAAACAGGTGTATCGAATAGAAAGTATTCTACGAGAACGATTAGGAGTAGGTGGAGCTACAGAGTATTTAGTTAAATGGTTCGGATATAATTCGTCATTCAATAGCTGGGTATCCGCCAAGCACATATCGAGATACAAAGACTGATGTAGAGATGGAAGTAGAAGAAAATATGGAAGATCCGGTACTTCGGCCACTTGAACAAGAGTCAGAAGGAGGGAGAAGCGGAGAGAGAGCATCGCTGTGGCCCTTTTTTGGTAAATTACTTCCACGCCCAGAAATTGTTTTTTTGTGTCAGATGGTGGTTATATACGTCGTCATCGCTGTGTCCCTGTTCAATCTAACACGCGAACGAACCGATCCACACGACGGAAAGCTCTGGATTGCATTACTGAGCAGCTGTCTTGGGTACATGTTACCTAACCCGAAGGTAGAGACAAAACATTAATACACAGGATGAGTTTTTATGTGACACTGCCGAGCAATGCCTCTATGCATCTATACCAGGACAATAACCCTGGGCACTTTTTCGTGAAATTGCCTCAGACTATCGACGTAGCTTTACAATACGAAGTCGGACTGGCTGAGATTCAAATTCCCAATAGTTACTACAACGTTCTAGAAAATGACGTGTGGATACAGTACTCTCCACAGGCAGAAAGCGGTGACACTATACCACCCGTACTAATAAATTTACCACCCGGTCTATACAATGATCCCGACAAATTTATTGACGAGATTAATCGGGTGATTGTGCAAAAGGAGATCGGTGAAAAGAAACAGTCACCTCAACTACGAATCCATTATAACAAGAATTCGAAGAAGGCCGTCATCAAACTACATGAAAAAGAGGCTAACGTTAAAATTAGTGAGGTCCTGAAAAATATCTTAGGAATGACTTCGAGTCACATGACAGATACTAATCAGGTACAGCAAGGAGAGGATGTGGTAGATCTAGATACTGGTATGAAAAACATATACGTCTACTGCGACTTAGTTGCCTCGAGACCTGTCGGGGATGTAATGGTACCTTTATTGAGAACCGTTCCAGTATTAGATAGGGCATCGGCTTCCGTGTTCCGCATTTATGACAAGCCACACTATGTGCCGGGTGTCCGGTTAGCGCAATCGATAGGCGGTTGGCTTACCACGGTAACAGCCGGGGTTCGTAATCCTGGCGAGGACACCTGGGTTTTACTAATTCCCTAAAAATTAGTAGGAGCCGCGATAGCTCAGTGGTTAGTGAACTGGACTACTACGGACAAGGGGTAGGGTTCGATCCCAACCGACGGCTCCGGGTTCACCCAGCCTTAAATGGGTACCGGATTTTTTCTGGGAAAGTAAAAGCAGCACGGGCGTAATACCGACCACATTACCCCAAAAATCATGTGCTGAAGGTCTGTAAAATATAGGGTCACTAACACCATATTTCCCTATACGCCACTTGGCGTGACGGGGGGTACTTTACTTACACTATGTGCCGCTGAGTCGATTTTCATTCGACACGGTGGAAATCCTTTTAACCAACGATAGGGGACAGTACATTCCATTTACGTCTGGGACCTCTGTGGTGACGTTACACTTTCGGACACGCAAACATTTTGATCTGGAGTAGAGAAAAAAATGGTGAGACACGTTCCACTGCGAAGAAATGCCAAAGCCTATGAAGACTTTTACTGTCAGCAGGCCGGTCACGGGCTTCCCATTTTTATTGGCGGGAGAAGTCAAAGAGGACGTGGTCTTGGAAGTTTCTTTGGTGGATTGGGCAGAGCAGTTCTACCATGGTTAAAAACGGGAGCCAAGGCACTTTTGAGAGAGGGGGTTGGTACGGGTTTACAGGTGGCCCAAGATGCATTAGCCGGTAGGAATATAGGAGAATCCTTTAAAGAACACGCTAAGGAAGCTGGTCAGCGATTGCTACGAGGAGCAGTTGATCATCTGGCAGGCACCCAATCAGGAAGCGGCACGAGAAGAAAGAGACGAAGAGCAGCAGCTCCCCCTGGCGAGCCACTCCGCAAAAGGATAAAACTAACATCAGACCGTAAACATTCTCACTCAGCAAAGAAGAGGTCGACAAAGAGGAAGAGGTACTCAGATATTTTTGGATAATGGCGCTCGTTCATCCCAGCTCCTGCGAATGTCTACACTCTGGACTAGATTTATTTAGCGTGCCTCCAACTCAAACAGCTGTTGAGGACGGACAGTTTGTGGAGGTGCACCCACTGGCAGCCTTGGCCCCCGGAGCACCCATAGAATTTGCCATATCTGGAAACAGTGAGGAGTATATAGATCTGTTTAACACATTTTTGCACGTGAGAAGTAAAATCTCTTTAACAAATGGTGACAAACTAACACCTAACACAGATGTGTCTCCTGTAAATTACTATCTACATAGCTTATTCTCGCAAGTAGACGTGTCCCTGAACGATACGTTGATTACCTCCAGTGAGAACACGTACCCTTATAGAGCATATATTGAGGCCACTCTAAACTACGGCGAGGAGGCCAAAAAGGGGCACCTGACAGCCGCTCTGTTTTACAAGGACACGCCAAATTTTTTGGACGATACTCAGGGCGACTCCAACCAAGGGCTTAAAAATCGTCGTACTCTAGGCAGCAACAGTCAAGAAATGGACATGATGGGGCGACTGCATGCGGACATATTTGCTCAGGATCGTTACCTGTTAAACGGCGTTGATATCAAGGTCAAGTTGACACCATCAAAGGATGTTTTCAATTTGATGGCACACGACCCAGCAGTCGGGTATAAATCAATTATAACATACGCTGCCTTAGTAGTGAGAAAAGCCAAGTTAAATCCAGCCATCTCTCTGGCCCACGAAAAAGCTCTTTTAAAAGCTACTGCAAAATACCCACTTAAACGTGTGATACTTAGAACGTTCACCGTTCCAAAGGATATGCTCTCATACAATCGAGATAACCTTTTTCTCACTCAAACACCCACTCGGATAGTTATTGGACTAGTTACCTCAACGGCCTTTAACGGAGCTTACAAGTCTAATCCATTCAATTTCCAAAATTTTGGCCTGACGTACCTCAACGTTAGCGTTGAGGGTCGTTCCGTAACATAAAAACCACTCGCTATGGACTATGCTCACAATCAGTACGTCAGGGCCTTCTTTGGGACAAAGTTGGCTATGAGTTTGGTTGGAAAAGATGCCGGGATGAACCTCGAGTATAATGATTTCAAGAACGGTTTTGTTCTGTATGGATTCGATCTCAGCCCTTCGCTTCTCGATGGTGACCAGTTTGAGATGGCGCGATCAGCCCCTCTTTCAATCGATCTTAAATTCTCCACGACCACTACAGAACCCTTACAAGTTATCGTTTACGCCGAAACAGACTCAGTAATAGAGATATCCAAGACCCGACAGGTTATAACGGATTCTTAATCGGGGATGAATACCAACGACATATCCAATCTCTTGCATTCTGATGTTTATGTGAGGCGAGTACATCTAGTCAGAGTCGTAGCTCGCGATCACTTGCCTAAATTTATAGATTCAACACAGACTGCAGCCTTCGTGATCAATACGGATCGCAGCAACAGACCAGGTACCCATTGGGTCGCCCTTTATTATAATGGTGTGGGTCACTTTGAGTATTTTGACTCATTTGGTCTACCTCCTGTATACGACGATATAATTGAATTTATCAAGAGGAATTCGAGCAACCCCCTCCTCTACAACTCTCGCCAGTTGCAACACCTGCTCAGTAACACGTGCGGCCTGTACTCTGTGTATTTTATATTGATTAAAACTAGAGGTGGATCATTGCAAAGGGTCCTAATGCCTTTCACCTCATCTACGAGACAATACGTCAATGATCGGATTGTATATCGACTAATCACACCATGGATAATTAAGTCACGTGTGCTCAGTTTATATATTTACAAGTCTGGATATGCTATATAACCCCGGATTAGGTCGGGTCACAGTTCTAATTCCTCTGTATCCATCTATCTATCATCCATATATATATATATATATATATATATATATATATATATATATATATATATATATATACACTATATATGAGTTTGTGTGCATTCCCCTACAGACAACCAGTATTCGTCGACGCTGAGAAATACAGGATGATGACAGACACCTCTACCACCTCAGCCTCAACAGGTCTCGGTGTACCCAGTAACTGGGTTTACGTTACCAATGGCTATGACATGATCAAACCACTTGCGACGGGGCAGAAAGCTGTGTATGTCACTACATTCAGAGACGCGACTATGGTTCACATTCGCCAGTTTTTTGGAGAGTCAGATTTCAAATTTCCTACCAGAACCGGTGTTACTTTGACTCGTGCAGAGTTCGAGAATCTCGTAGGTTTGCAGGGCGAAATCTTGGCTGACTTTGATCGTCTTCAGATAGCAACACCAACTACAACAGCACGATCCATGACCACCATGACACCTCCAGCTACCTCCTATGAGACTTATGCGAGTAATTATTACAGTGGTCCTGTGTATGATAGCGACAAAAATGATCGAGGCCAGCTTAAAAGAAAATGAATGGACACTTAGTGTCACAGCTTAGGTGTTGATTTCGTGTTTGGTTATATGAAAAAATGTTAGATATCGTGTAATAATTTTTAAATGTTCCACAAACACACATATAATGACAGTCGGTGCTGAGATATACATGAGGAGCTATTTTGAACATCTTCAGTTAGAAACACCATGGCCATTGTCTCCTAGAAATGTGACTAACGCCCTAGTCTCACAGAGCATAACCAACTAAACACGTGTTTATCACCTGAGAGTTTTATCAGCGTGGCTTATCCATTTAACAGTGACTATTACAGCATCTTCTGGCTATGATAGCAACAATCTTGATCGAGGCCAGATTAGAATATATTTGATTGGACATTTAGGGTGTCGCATATCATTCTGGTGTTTGTGTGTGTGTGCTTATATCATTCTACGTTAGATGTAGTGAACTAATGTTTAGATGTTGTGGTATTAATAAAATATATAAAATCTCCACTGTGGTTGTTATATTTTTGTTCACTTCGTTATATCGTTATTATGTATATATTTGTGCATCTTTTTCAGATGTCAGCCCGAAAGATGGTAACCAAAAAGGTTTGGAAAGCTTTAACGTGTGATATCCGGGTATTTTGCAGCGGGTGTCTGGCCAATAATCCCAGCCAGTTAGCCCACAGTTGTTCACCAGATAATTTTGAGGATTTGGTGAATTATAATATTCACGACGTGATAACACAGACAATCTCGTACGATGAGCTTGTCGAGTTAGCAATAGGTCGGATACGTCGCCGGGTTCTACGGTATAATAGACGCCGGTGTAGACGACATACACCTATGTCTGTCTCCTCCATTTCAGTTCCCACAGCTCCTATAGATATGTCTGTTGATATAACTCCTACAGCTCCTATAACCCCTATTGTCCACTCAACACCACTTTCAGAGGTGATGGACCTCTCAGTGAGGACACTTGTTACTTCCCCGAGTTATAGCATATAGATATTACTAGATTTCCTTAAGGATATGTATACTGTAGTTTTTAGATCCATATATTGGTTTATTACTAACTTATAGACGTTTGCCTATTGTATTGTACTACTTATATTATTCTTCGAGTGGACAATATTTGATGTATATTTTTCATTTGGCATTAATTATATATACATATTTTATAAATTTAGTACACCCTGTTATGTGTTATTGTTTTTTGTTTTGTTTTTGTTGTGTGTGTGTGTGTGTGAGAGAGAGAGAGAGAGAGAGAGAGAGAGAGGTGATTCCCTTCACCAGTCTATTTTTATTCCCTATATAGCAGTTCACCGTTACACCAGTCTCCACCAGTTTCCACCAGTCTCCACCACTCTCCACCACCCTATTTTTCTTATATAATCCATATAAAATCGCCATAGGTACGTAGGGAACATTTACATACTACTTACGATCTTGGAACACAGAAAGTGAGCTGTTAAGAAACATCTCAAGGTCGGCACATCAACTACGTGTACATGAGGACAGGCGCCCCAGACTGCTGAACACATACTTCAAGACTGCACTGAATATAGTAGACTGAGGAAAATCCATTGGCTCATTGATACAACACTACAGGCAAAACTATGTGGGTCACTGCAAGAATTACAAAAGACAGTAAAATTTATATAGGAAACAACATTGCGGGTATAGACAATACTTCAGGCGAACGAAAGATAGATCTGATAAAAACAATCGAAGTTTTTCGGGCACATCGTGGGAAGACGAAAATTGGAGCACTTGGTTCATCATGTGCCATACCGGTCGGCGTACGTGATCATGACCCTCCACAATCTTCTATCTACAGTGCATCGTATCAGTTCTGTTGTTGACTGTTTTACATGCAATGACACCAAGCTATCCAGTATTTTCTCTCTTTGTCGCCCGCGATCTCGCTTTCCTTTTATTTTGCCAGTTGTAACCAAGTATTCCAACTTTCCTCTTCTCATGATGTGCCCGAAGAATGTTGATTGTTTCTTTCTATTTTTTAGGAGTTCCCTTTTTGTGTTGGCCTCTTTGAGAATTTCCTCGTTGGTCTTTTTAGCCGTCCAGGGAACTTTCAACATTCTTCTGAGAAATCCCATCTCTGTGGCCTCTAATCGTCTTTTCATTTGTTTGTCTACTGTCCGTGATTCGCTCCCATAGGTCAGAATTGGTTATATATAGCACCGATGAACTCTCTTTCTCATTTTTATTGACATAGATTTGTTGCATAAGATATTTGTCATTTTCTGAAATGCTATTTTAGCCGGAGCTATTCTGCTTTTTATTTCTGTGGTGCATCTCTCGGTTACCACTCGCAAAATACAAGGAAAGAGAGATCGAGGCGAAAAAGAGATAATATACTAGATGGTCTGGGGTCATGGGGTGGAAGACAAGAGAAATAGTATGATGCATTGTGGGTAGAAAAAATGTGGAAGGAATCCAGCCTCCACTTTTCTTATCATGCTCATCGAATCACTCAGTATACAGGTGTGGGTGTAGTCTTGTGACTCTAACCATTTGAATGCCTTGGTCAATGCCATCACCTCCATAGTCATGCTACTCGTGGTCATGACGTATGCACCACTATCTTCCTTGACTATTCTGCCTGCCGAGCGTGCTGTAAATGCCCATGCACTTATTTGGTGTCGTCTTACAGATCCATCTATATAGATGACTGCATCTTTCTCATCAGTGTTATCCCAGATGAGACCGTTGACCTCCGCATTGACCACGACCGAGTTCTGTTCCCTACATTTCCTGTCGAGTGTGACAATACACAAGAATCTCCCCCACCCTCGCCACCCCACCCCTTGAATGACGTAGCACCGATATCCACTCCTCCCCAACGCTGATACTGGTAAGCTTACAAACCTGTTTGATGACACCTTCTGCACGGCCCACCCATGATTTGCCTCTTTTTAGCCTGACACCCTTCCCTGTGTTGAGCTCATGATGATGATGGATGCTCTTTATCTGCATTAATCTTCAGGTATGCTCGTGCTCTCCAGATCTTGATCCTGTCATCCACGGTTGGAAAGTCAAGAAGATTGCTACACAA
The DNA here is from genome assembly GCA_032433765.1 of Megaustenia siamemsis. Taxonomy (NCBI): domain Eukaryota; kingdom Metazoa; phylum Mollusca; class Gastropoda; order Stylommatophora; family Ariophantidae; genus Megaustenia; species Megaustenia siamemsis. The sequence continues at coordinate 11,405,083 of JAVIAB010000008.1, forward strand.
GGAGTGTCCCTCGTACACCCCAAGATAATGCCCATAGCTTCATTCTGTATTTTTTCCAGCTTGTCAATTTGCGTCTTACTGACTGTAAGAATTGCCAGGGCATACTTGATTGGTGCAAGGACTAGTCCCTGGAACAGAAGAGTAAGTAGCCTCTGCTCGATGTTGGCAGCTGCCATGACATTCAAGGTAGCTAATCATTTGCGGGATTTTGTTATCACATGATCAACGTGGTCCCGAAAACACAGGCTGCAATCAAACTTAACTCCGAGGTGCGTCATCAACCTCTCTCTGGTCACCTCATCAGCTCCCATTCGTACCGCCGGTGTTTCCGTGTTAACGATATGATTGTTAAGTGAGAATCATGAAATTGATGCTTTATTGTGATTAACCAATGCACCTGATACTCCACACCAGGAAGAGATGCGATCGAGTTCGTTCTTGCATTGTGGAAGCGATTTGACTTCTGTCTCTTCCCTGTCGATATACCAGAATATCATCAGCAAAAGTCATAGTTCTTCCCCTCCCATCCAGCTGTTGTTCTGTGATCGTTATTGTGTACACGTTAAATAGAACTGGTGACAATGGTGAGCTTTGTGGCAGCCCTGGACAAATAGAGGTTGGCTCAGATGACCAACTTCCACATTTGAGTACCACCTTCCTTTGAAACAGTGCTGCAGCGATCCATCTAATGAGGAAGGGGTGCACCGCCAGCTTGAGGAGCATATACATGAGGTATTCATTTGATACTATGTTGTATGCATCTTCCAGATCTATAGCAGCAGAACATGTCTACTCTCGTCTGTGGAAGCCTTCGAAGACGTCATAAACGAAGACTGCCGCATTGAGTCATGTCTATTTGTTATATCTATAACCTCTGAGTGTGGGTGGAAACGCGCGTTTCTGTTCAAGGTGACAGGTGAGGACACGGTCAATTATTTTCTCCAGTAGCTTGCCCGCGGTGTTCTGCATCGCGATGATTATGTAGGCATTGTGGGAAAATCAGATGCATCTATAATAAGCATTACGTGAATTAGTTTAGTCTTTTTTTATTATGCAGGCTGAGTTCTTTATTTTTGTTTTCCTTCACTATAATGTCCAACACTTCTTGTAACTCATTTTCCCTCTTAGCGATTAAGACTGCATTATCAGCAAACCTGAGTTTATTTATATTACTACCTCCAATTGCTATTTCTAGCATGCCCTTATGGATATTAAAATAATCTCACCATACATATTAAATAAATCTGGTGACAGCACACAACTTTGCATAACACACTGTTTTATTTGTTGAAATATTCCCAATTTGTTTCCATTTCTTATGGCCGCTGTTTGTTGCCAGTACATGTTCTTTATTATTCTTAGGTCTTTGCTGTCTACGTTTATGCTTTCTAAAATTGTGATTATTTCTTAATGCTTGACTTTGTCAAATGCTTTCGTATACAATCTATGAAACAGAGATATAGATCTGTTTTACCTCAATGGCTCTTTTTTGGGGAGCCGCGATAGCTCAGTGGTTAGTGAACTGGACTACAAAGGACAAGAGGTAGGGTTCGATCCCAACTGACGACTTCCGGTTTCACCCAGCCTTAAATGGGCACCGGATTTTTTTCTGGGAAAGTAAAGCGGCAAGGGCGTAATACCGACTACATTACCCCAAAAATTATGAGCCGAAGGTCTGTAAAATTTATGGTCACTAACACCATATTTCCTATACGCCACTTGGCGTGACGGGGGCTCTTTACTTACTTTTTTTACTTTCAATGGCTGTTTTTACCAAAGATTGAAGATCGTATGATGTATATGGCATATATGTGTATCTAAGTGTACATATTTGTACACACACAGAACTTCTCCGCCGCCAACTTGTCTTTGTGTTTTTGCCTCGTCGTTGACCTCACACATTCCGTTCTACTTCAGATGATGTCATCGCAAGTTGAGAGTCAAACCTACTTCAGTGTGGTACTCATGCGCGGCCGGTTTTTTAAATATTTTTTGTATTTGCAGAATATCATAAACACTGTTCTCCAACGTCAAGTATAGCACCGTGACGTAGGAGTGAGACATGCGCGGTGGTACACATCGAGGCCCGGAAAGCAGCGCAGCGCGGTGTCTGTATTGCTCAGATATTCTCACCAACAAAAAATTGAACAGTTTTGTTTGTTTTCTCTTCGTTAAAATATGGCAAGTTTAGAAGTGGTAAGGTTTTGTGTTTGGAAAGAATTCGTAAATTTGTTATCATATATGTTATTGTTGTTATCACTAGCATCAACGATAACTTATAATATAACAATTAATATCATCAAAACTATCGGTATTGTTATATTTATTATCAGTATATATAGTATAGTGTATTGGGAGCCGCAATAGCTCAGTAGTTAGTGAACTGGACTATAAAAGATAAGAGGTAGTGTTCGATCCCAACCGACGGCTTCCGGGTTCACCCAGCCTTTAATGGGTACCTGAATTTTTTCTGGGAAATTAAAGCGGCAAGGGCGTAATACCGACCACATTACCCCAAAAATCATGTGCTGAAGGTCTGTAAAATGTATGGTCACTAACACCATATTCCCTATACGCAACTTCGTGTGACGGGGGTACTTTACTTTTTTTATATATAGTTTATATTATCAAAGTAACATTAAAATAATTAATTCCCTAATTATCTTCATTCAAAAATATTATATCTACAACTATTGTTATACTTTGTAGCCGCGATAACTCAGTGTGAACTGTCGGGTTCGATCCTGATCGACAGCTTCCAGGTTCACCCAGCCTTAAATGGGTACCGGATCTTTTTTAGGGAAAGTAAAGCGGCACGGGCGTAATACCGACCACATTACCCCAAAAATCATGTGCCGAAGGGCTTGTAAAATGTATGGTCACTAACACCATATTCCCTTTACGCCACTTGGTGTGATGGTTTTTTTTTTTGTTTTTTTTTGCAATTTTTATTCTTTGAAGTGCTCATGATTTAGGCTGTCATGGGCAGGTAACTCTATTGTTCTTCAGGTTTTTTACAAATTAATTTGCAGATTTCTTCATTTTGTTGAGGTATACCCTCTTGAATCAAATACCATTTTTTTATTTTTTTATTTTTCCTTATTAATCCTACCAAAGCACGGGCGTAATACCGACCACATTACCCCAAAAATCATGTGCTGAAGGTCTGTAAAATATAGGGTCACTAACACCATATTTCCCTATACGCCACTTGGCGTGACGGGGGGTACTTTACTACTTTTTTTAATCCTACCATGTTCCACACTATCATATCCTATTATATAATGTTCTGTTCCATCATATCCTGCCCTATCCCATCCTATCCTGTTCTGTCTTATACCATTTATATGTTATTGTATTATACCCTAAATTACCTTATCCAACCAATGCTACTTATATGTTATTGTATCTTACCTTAACTTATGCTACTTGTATGTTATTGTATCTTACCTTAACTTATGCTACTTGTATGTTATTGTATCTTACCTTAACTTATGCTACTTGTATGTTATTGTATCTTACCTTAACTTATGCTACTTGTATGTTATTGTATCTCACCTTAACTTATGCTACTTATATATTATTGTATCTCACCTTAACTTATGCTACTTGTATGTTATTGTATCTCACCTTAACTTATGCTACTTGTATGTTATTGTATCTCACCTTAACTTATGCTACTTGTATGTTATTGTATCTCACCTTAACTTATGCTACTTGTATGTTATTGTATCTCACCTTAACTTATGCTACTTGTATATTATTGTATCTTACCTTAACTTATGCTACTTGTATGTTATTGTATCTCACCTTAACTTATGCTACTTGTATGTTATTGTATCTTACCTTAACTTATGCTACTTGTATGTTATTGTATCTTACCTTAACTTATGCTACTTGTATGTTATTGTATCTTACCTTAACTTATGCTACTTGTATGTTATTGTATCTTACCTTAACTTATGCTACTTGTATGTTATTGTATCTCACCTTAACTTATGCTACTTGTATGTTATTGTATCTTACCTTAACTTATGCTACTTGTATGTTATTGTATCTCACCTTAACTTATGCTACTTGTATGTTATTGTATCTTACCTTAACTTATGCTACTTGTATGTTATTGTATCTCACCTTAACATATGCTACTTGTATGTTATTGTATCTCACCTTAACTTATGCTACTTGTATGTTATTGTATCTCACCTTAACTTATGCTACTTGTATGTTATTGTATCTCACCTTAACTTATGCTACTTGTATGTTATTGTATCTCACCTTAACTTATGCTACTTGTATGTTATTGTATCTTACCCTAACTTACCTTATCCTATGCTACTTGTATGTTATTGTATCTTACCCTAACTTACCTTATCTTATGCTACTTGTATATTATTGTATCTTACCCTAACTTACCTTATCCTATGCTACTTGTATATCATTGTATCTTACCCTAACTTACCTTATCCTATGCTACTTGTATATTAATGTATCTCACCTTAACTTGCCTCATCCTATGCTACTCCATCCTGTCCATATAATAAGTTTCATTGCAGTGGGGACGTCCCCATTTCCGCCCAGTCTCCCCTAACAGTATCTCTCAAAATCAATAAAAAAAAATTGCAACTGTGGCCGTTTATTTAGAGTGGGGGAGGTGGGGGTGCTCTCAGTAAATTATGGGTTTAAGGAAAGGAGTGACTAAAACTAACTGTGGGGTAATTGATAATGGATTGAGAGGATAACTGAAGGGTAATGAATAATGGATTGAGAGGATAAGTAAAGGGTAATGAATAATGGATTGAGTGAGATAATTGAAGGGTAATGAATAATGGATTGAGAGGATATGTAAAGGGTAATGAATACAGGATTGAGATGATAATTAAAGGGTAATGAATAATGGATTGAAAGGACAATTGAAGGGTAATGAATAATGGATTGAAGGGTAATTGAAGGGTAATGAATAATGGATTGAGAGGATAATTGAAGGGTAATGAATAATGGATTGAGAGGACAATGAAGGGTAATAAATAATGGATTTAGAGGACAATTGAAGGGTAATAAATAATGGATTTAGATGACAATTGAAGGGTAATAAATAATGGATTTAGATGAAAATTGATGGGTAATGAATAATGGATAATGTCTTGAGAGGATCATTGATAGGGAATGATAATGAATTGAGAGGAAAATTGATGGATAATGAATAATGGATAATGGATTGAGATGATAATTTGTGGGTGATGAATAATGGACAGTGGATTGAGAGGATGATTGGTGGGTAATGAATAATGGATTTGGACGATAATTGATGGGCAATGAAAAATGGATCATGGATTGAGAGGGATAATTGAGGGGTAATGAATAATGGATACAGGATTAAGAGAGATAATTGATGTGTAATGAATAATGGATAATGGATTGAGAAAGATAATTAAGGGGTAAGAGATAATGGAATAAGAGAGATAATGGAGGAGTAATAAATAATGGAATGAGAGAGATAATTGAAGGGTAATAAATAATGAATTGAGAGAGATAATTGACGGGGTAATGAATAATGGTTTGAGAAAGATAATTGATGGGTAATGAATAATTTATTGAGAGATAATTGAGGGGTAATGAAAAATATATGGAGAGAAATTATTGAGGGGTAAAAGATAACGGATTGAAATAAATAAATAATTGATGAGTAAAAGTAACGGGTATACGAAAATTTAAAAGTGAAGAAAAATATATTGTGTTATAAGTTTACATGTTTCAAAATCCTTTTCTAATAATTTCTTTCTTTTATAATCTTCTAATGATTTCTTTCTTTCGTCAATTTGTAATGATGTTTTTCTTTCATCATCTTCTAGTGATTTCTGTATTTCATCATCTTCTAGTGATTTCTTTCTTTCATCATCTTCTAATGATTTCTTTCTTTCATCATCTTCTAATGATTTCTTTCTTTCATCATCTTCTAATGATTTCTTTCTTTCATCATCTTCTAATGATTTCTTTCTTTCATCATCTTCTAATGATTTCTTTGTTTCATAATCTTCTAATGATTTCTTTCTTTCATCATCTTCTAATGATTTCTTTCTTTCATCATATTCTAGTGATCTCTTTCTTTCTTCATCTTCTAGTGATTTCTTTCTTTCTTCATCTTCTAGTGATTTCTTTCTTTCTTCATCTTCTAGTGATTTCTTTCTTTCTTTATCTTCTAGTGATTTCTTTGTTTCATCATCTTCTAATGATTTCTTTCTTTCATCATCTTCTAATGATTTCTTTCTTTCATCATCTTCTAATGATTTCTTTCTTTCATCATCTTCTAATGATTTCTTTCTTTCATCATCTTCTAATGATTTCTTTCTTTCATCATCTTCTAATGATTTCTTTGTTTCATCATCTTCTAATGATTTCTTTGTTTCATCATTTGCTAATGATTTCTTTGTTTCATCATTTGCTAATGATTTCTTTCTGTCATCATCTTCTAATGATTTCTTTGTTTCATCATCTTCTAACGATTTCTTTCTTTCATCATCTTCAAATGATTTCTCTCTTTCGTCATCTTCAAATGATTTCTTTCTTTCATCATCTTCTAATGATTTCTTTGCTACATCATCTTCTTATGATTTCTTGGTTTCATTTCAAAAGTTCAGAAAATCTTACGGATTTCCACATGACACGATCGTATATGACAAGGAAGGTAACCCACTAAAGTTGGGCCTCTTGGATGGAAAATATGCTCCACCGTTTGGTCAGCAAAGTTTGAAGAAGGTCAGAAACCTGGCCATAAGGGACGATGACGTCATCTTAATTGGATACCCTAAAACAGGTACGTTCTGTGACTGTTTTCATTTGTTGAGATGTGTTGTGTATACGTCATTTCTTTAGCTGCTGGAATATTGGATGGATCGGTCTGCGTCATCAATGCCCTCCGAGATGTGGGAAGGGCACAGGACTTCGACAACAATGAGTCCACGTCACTCTTCAGATGACTATCAGGTGAGTTATTAGGTAAGTAGCTAATCAAGTGAGGTATCAATCTGGTGAGTTTGTAAGAGAAGAGATTTACATATTAGCTTAGAACTTACTTGGCTGTCTATTCATTTACCCCCTAGCAGACATTTATCGTCTACACTACACAATCTCCTTGTTACATCCCTTTAGTGATCTATCTAGCTCTCGCATATAATATAGACTTAATTTCTTGACCAAAGACCATCTAGTCTTCATTACTTGACCAAAGACCATCTAGTCTTCATTACTTGACCAAAGACCATCTAGTCTTCATTACTTGACCAAAGACCATCTAGTCTTCATTACTTGACCAAAGACCATCTAGTCTTCATTACTTGACCAAAGACCATCAAGTCTTCATTACTTGACCAAAGACCATCTAGTCTTCATTACTTGACCAAAGACCATCTAGTCTTCATTACTTGACCAAAGACCATCAAGTGTTCATTACTTGACCAAAGACCATCAAGTCCTCATTACTTGACCAAAGACCATCAAGTCCTCGTTACTTGACCAAAGACCATCAAGTCCTCATTACTTGACCAAAGACCATCAAGTCCTCATTACTTGACTAAAGACTATCAAGTCCTCATTACTTGACTTTGGCCGTCAAGACAGGATATGACCACAACTACATGTGACGTCATGTAGAACAACAACAAGGTCTAACCAATTCATATTGTTCGTGACAATCTTCAGCAGAATGCTCCTTGTCTGGCTCACACTGTCTTTCACCAGATTGTTATTGGTCTGCCTCTCTTCCGTTTTTCCTATGGATTCATCGCTAGTCAACTATATTTGATTATAAGAACAAGAGGCAAGCAACATTGAGGCCTCTGTTTCATAAACTAAGGACACACTTCCATTAATCACAAGCATGTAATCAGGAATCTAAAGGGAGCGAAATTGTTGTGTGTACGACATTGTTGTGTGCTACATCGTCGTAATGTTTCATCGTATATCCCTAGACCGGCCGTACGCTAATCTTACGGTCTGTTGTTTGATGTGCGACGGGGATAATCTGACGACTAACTGTGTGTCTATATGTTCGGAATTGGAGTCAACAACGATGGCCTAACATCATCAAGCGCTATACAATTTTAAATAATATGACGATCATCATTTTCAAGAGGACGTGAACTTCCGGTATATGGTGGATAGGCGGCGGGAACAATTGACGGCTATGCATGAAAAGTGTTCCTTGTTGCAGTTTCCTCATATTCCAAGTCCGGCTTGTTGCAGGAGCTACTGAGTTAAGTGCTCTGTGCACACCGTGAGCTGTGTGTTTCATCAGTTTTTATCATGTTTCGATATTCCAATAGTTTACGATGAATGATGATATCGTATGACAGGGAACTGTTGGCTGTGTTCACTTTCTGCGCGGTTTCGTCTTATGTCTTTTGGCGTGTGCAGAGACTGCTACGACGGGGACTATAGTTACCTTTCTTTGTTTGGGAAATGAGATTCGGATGATTACTCTGGCACGGGCGGTTGAACAATTAAGGATTTTAATTCGTTTGTAGTGATACCGGGGCCTTCCATAACCAAATAACAAGCATGTGTCTTCGGTATATAACCTAAACAGGGAGCCGCGGTAGCTCGCTGGTTAGTGAACTCTTCTACAAAGGACATGAGGTCGGGTTCGATCCTGATCGACGGCTTCCAGGTTCACCCAGCCTTTAATGGGTACCGGATTTTTTTCTGTGAAACTAAAGCGTCACGGGCGTAATACCGACCACATTACCTCAAAAATCAAGTTTCGAAGATTTGTAAAGATTATGATTTTCACTAACCCCATATTCCCTATACGTCATGTCACGTGATGTGGTTCTTTACTTTACTTAATCACTTTAACTCTTTGAGCCTCAGTTTCAGTCTAACTCACTGGACGATTTCCTCATTTTGATTTGGAAAGGTTACGGGGCACTTACCTTGTTACCTATGCAACCTAATTCACACCCAATTCAGATGCATTGACCTCTGACCACAAGGTCGATGAGATAGTGTGTCTGTTTATAATTTCCCAAATTGTACTTCATGGACTTTTTAAACACGAAAAGCACTCAGAGGTTGGAGAAGATAACTATTGTCAGACAGAGAGGATCGATAAAGGTGACTGCCTGATTTTATCACATCTTGACCCTATTCTAAGATTTGCTAAGATTGAGTTATCGTTATTGAGTTATTTGCGGGTCATCATCATTGCACTCTGAACATGTCCATAGGTGCTCAGATCCCCTCCTCAGCAAGTCCCGCAGTGTCCAGCGACTGACGAAACCAGTTCTGTGTTGGTTGATTAGTCTTCTTATACGCCAACTAAGTTTCTCGTTTCTGTCTGTGTCCATTTTAACTCCCGGTTTCTTTCATCCGAAGGAGTGACGTGGATTCATGGTTGTCGAAGTCCTGTGCTCGTCCCACATCTCGGAGAGCATTAATGATGTCAGCCCGATCCATTGGTTGACCGTCTTTAACGATAGCGCAGCTAGCCAACCTATCCGATCTTTCATTTCCCCATGCTAAGATATATCCCGCGAACGAATGTTTTGTTGAAATCAAAAGATTGCACTCAGCTCTAACCGTAACAGATAAAGCCAACTCAGCACAGGTGGTTGTAATGTAAGGCCCTGGGTTCGCATCCAGCCTAATGCAGTGGGAATTGCTTTATTCGAATCAGCGGTTTCTTCATGGCATTATCCTCCCTTGGCTTCTGGTTATCGAGTTGTCGATGTCTAGCCCCTTTGGTTAAAGGTGAAAACAGAAAGTCTCGTGTTCGCTTTGCTCACATTAAAGAACCATTCATGGTTCTTCTCTGCATACACCTTTAAACGTCTATATTAATAATTCGAAGAAAACGTTGGTTATTAGGTCAAGGCTGGTGACATCTCCATACAGCTTGCCCTGGTATGTGACTAGCGACTGAATTTTCACTGTTCAATATATGTTGCGCAGATGTTCAGCAGCCATGTTGCATGTACCACTGGCACATTAATTAGAGGTTCACTTGTTTAAGGTATAGGAGCGGCGATAGCTCACATGGTTAGTGAACTGGACTACAAAGGATAAGAGGTAGGGTTCGATTCCAACCGACGGCTCCCGGGTTCACCCAGTCTTAAATGTGTTCCGTATTTTTTTCTGAGAAAGTAAAGCGGCACGGGCGTAATACCTACCACATTACCCCAAAAATCATATACCGAAGGTCTGTAAAAATTATGGTCACTAACACCATATTCCCTATACGCTACTTGGTGTGACAGGGCTCTTTACTTACTTTTTCTTTACTTATGTTTAAGGTGTTGAAAATGTGGTACTTTTCTTTAATGTTGGTTTGGTTCAAAATGTGTGTTGCTTCCGCAGATTTGAGAACCAATATTCTCTTATTTCCTACCAACTTAAGGCTGCCACTGGACCTGGGAGGTTCTCAGAATGTTACTGCATGGGGTCACCGATTATTCGGAGAAGGGAAAAGGGATGAGCTTTCTGGAGATGTCTTCAGACGAGATGTTGGGTGATGATTCTGAGAGGCGGGTTCTGAACACACATCTTTGGTGGGAAAACATTCCTAAACAGGTGAGCAGATAATCACGTGAGTTATCAGTTATGTTAATTATTAGTAAGTAGAATTATCAGGTGAGTTATTAGATGAACAGCTAATCCAATGAGTTGTTAATTTTTTTCAGCTATCAGGTGAGTTATTAGGTAAGTAGCTAATCAAGTGAGCTAGCAGTCTGGTGAGTTTGTAAGTGAAGAGATTTACATATTAGCTTAGAACTTACTTGGCTGTCTATTCATTTACCCCCTAGCAGACATTTATCGTCTACACTACACAATCTCCTTGTTACATCCCGCTAGTGATCTAGCTCTCTCATCCAATGGGCTGTCCACTCAGAACTCGCCAAGGCTGTTCTATATGGACCTCACTACCGTTATTGTTTTGGTGCATGACCAAAAGTCTGTGACTGATCTTAAGGCCTTAACGTCATCTTCGTGGGTAATAAAAAAGTACGTAAAGTGCCCCGTCAAGCCAAGTGGCGTATAGGGAATATGGTGTTCATCACCATCATCAAGTACCGGGCCTACTGGCGTAGGTGATCATGGCTCTCCACAACTTTCGATTTCGGCAGCTATTTATCATTTCTGTTGTTGACTTTCTGTCAAGCCATTCTCTTAAGTTGTCTGTTATTTTTTCTTTTTGCTTCCCTCTATCTCTTCGTCCCTCAATTTTTCCAGTTGTTACTATATATTCCAGCTGTTCTCTTCTCAAACATGGCCAAAAAATGATGATTGTTTCTTCCTAATATTGGAAATTAGCTCTCTTTTTGCTTTGACCTCTCTCAGAACATCTTCATTACTCATCTTAGCTGTCCATGGTACTCTCAACATTCTTCTGTGAAACCACATTTCTACAGACTCCAGTGGTTTTCTTGTCTGTTGTCCTATTGTCCATGATTCGCATCCATATGTTAAGACTGGCTCTACATAACATTTAAGAACTCTTTTTCTTGTTTCTGTTGTCAAAAATGGATTGCTTAGTATCTTCCTCATTTTTGGGAAAGCTGCTTTTCCTGAGCCATTCTGCATCTCACCTCTTTTGTCCATCTTCCGTCTGAGGTTAACAAAGTTCCCAAATATTTAAATTCATTTACCAATATGGTGTTAATTACCATAAATTTTACAGACCTTCGGCACTTGATTTTTTCATCTTCTTCTTTTCATCTGCCTTTCAGCGTCGAGGGGAGATATAATTTACGGTCTTTTGATCTTCTGTTCGCCTCTGCTGCTGTTATGTTTCCTAGTGTTTCTAATATTCCATCAATCCATCTTTTGATCTTCTGTTCGCCTCTGCTGCTGTTATGTTTCCTAGTGTTTCTAATATTCCATCAATCCATCTTTTGATCTTCTGTTCGCCTCTGCTGCTGTTATGTTTCCTAGTGTTTCTAATATTCCATCAATCCATCTTTTGATCTTCTGTTCGCCTCTGCTGCTGTTATGTTTCTTAGTGTTTCTAATATTCCATCAATCCATCTTTTGATCTTCTGTTCGCCTCTGCTGCTGTTATGTTTCTTAGTGTTTCTAATATTCCATCAATCGATCTTTTGATCTTCTGTTCACCTCTGCTGCTGTTATGTTTCTTAGTGTTTCTAATATTCCATCAATCCATCTTTTGATCTTCTGTTCGCCTCTGCTGCTGTTATGTTTCTTAGTGTTTCTAATATTCCATCAATCCATCTTTTTGCTCTTCTGTTCGCCTCTGCTGCTGTTATGTTTCCTAGTGTTTCTAATATTCCATCAATCCATCTTTTGCTCTTCTGTTCGCCTCTGCTGCTGTTATGTTTCCTAGTGATTCTAATATTCCATCGATCCATCTTTTTCTTGGTCGACCCTTGGGTCTGGTGTTCTCATAACGTTTGCTGAAGGCTCGTTGTGTTGTATTTTGAACTTTCTGCCTTGTCACGTGGCCAAACCGTTTTATCTGTTGTTTCCTTATATATTCTATGGCATGGGCTATTCCTAGCTTTTTTCTCACTTCTTGATTTCTGATCTTGTCTCTCAGACTGTTTCCTGTCATTCGTCTAACACATTTCATCTCTGTAGAGGTTATTTTTCTTATTGCTCTTGCATCTAGGGTCCAGGTCTGGCATTGGTAGCCCAACGTTGGGATGAAGATTGTATTGTATAGTGCTCGTTTTGCCTCCAGAGTTATTTCCTTGTTGGACAATAGTGGTGATAACTGTCCAATGATCTAAGAAGCTTTAATGCATCTTGAGTCTATCTCTGCTGTTTGAGAATTATCGTTTATCACTAAACTTCCTAGGTATTTGAATTCCTCTACTTGTCTCAGTTGCCTGCCTTCTATAGTTATGTTGATGTTCTGTTTATTTTTGGCGACATTCATAACTTCTGTTTTGTTGATGTTGATTTTCATGTTGCACTTTGTGTCTAAGCTGTTGAGTTTGTTTAAGTGTTCTTGTAGGTCTTCTACTGGTCTTGTTTCATGTATTAGTGTCTGATCGTCTGCAAATAAAAGCTCGTTGATCTCCTCTGTCTCTGATGGGTTGGCTAGCTTGCATATATGGTTCATGTATGTAATAAACAGTAGTGAGGATAGTACGCAGCCCTATCTTACAGGGAAAGTCTTTATACATTATGCTAGACTTTTTGTCATTTACCTTCAACATATGTTTACCAGGTCACGGAGAAGAAGACGAAGATTGTGTTTACAGTCAGAAACCCCAAAGACACCGCAGTCTCCTTCTACAACCATCACAGCTTGCTAACATATGTTTATGAATACAAAGGCTCTTTCCAGAACTGGTTCTCACTCTTCGTGGGTGGCCAAGGTATTTATCCACATGATTTGTAGTCGTGATGGTTTGTTTCGTTTTTATTTTATTGCGTATGGTTTTTTTAATGGTTTATATGTGCAATGTTATTCATCATCATCAAGTGCCGTGGCTGCTGGCGTATGTGATCATGTCTCTCCACAACTTTCGATATCGACAGTTGTTTATCATTTCTGTTGTTGATCTTCTGCCAGGCCAATCTCTTAAGCTGTCTAGTATCTGTTCTCTTTGCTTCTCTCTATGTCTTCGTCCCTCAATTTTCCCAGTTGTTTCAATATATTCTAGTTGTTCTCTTCTCATTACTTGTCAAAAAAATGATGATTGTTTCTTCCTAATTTTGGAAATTAGCTCTCTTTTTGCTTTGGCCTCTTTCAGAACGTTTTCATTACTCTTCTTAGCTGTCCGTGGTATTCTCAACATTCTTCCGTAAAACCACATTTATACAGCTTCCAGTGATTTTTTTTTTTGTTTTGTCTATTGTCCTATTGTCCATGATTCACATCCATATGTTAAGACTAGCGCAATGTTATTGGAGAACTTTTTTTTACAGGGGAGGTAAGAAATGAATTTTTCCAGCATTATGTAGAGCCAGGACTGTAAAATGAGAATTCGTTAAAAATAGGACATCAAGGAAGGACAATTTTGAAGGCCACAGAAATAAGGTCCTACAGATGACGTAAAGGCATAAAGATGCACCAAGATATGTAGAGAAGCCGCTGTAAAGCTGATGATAATGGCAATATTTTTGTTGACAGACGTCGACTTGTGTTTTGTCCATTACCACGTAAAGCTGTCACCATACCACTATTTTTCTTATTTTTTTTAATTGCCAGGTTTTACAGAAGATTGTTGAGAATACCATTGACTTTATAAAGTGTGATCAGCACATTCTAAAAGATGTCGACGCGAAAGAAAAAGAAAACTTGTTGTCGACGTGAGGACAAAATCATGGTTTATTGTTGCCAGGAGAAGAAGAGGGAATAACTGGATTATATCGTGACAACTGTAAGACATGAGGGAGAAAAAAGCAGATGGAAACAGAGAGGAGAGATACAAGACAGCTTAAAAGAATGGCTTGGTGGGAGGTCAAAAATAAAGTGATAAACAAATGTACATTTAGAGACATGGGTAACTGTAGATATGCATGTAAATGTAGATAGACACGTAAATGTAGACACGCATGTAAATGTAGACACACACGTAAATGTGGACACGCATATAAATGTAGACACACATGTAAATGTAGGCACACACGTAAATGTAGACACGCGTGTAGATGCAGACACGCATGTAAATGTAGACACACACGTAAATGTAGACACACACGTAAATACAGACTCAATCGTAAATGTAGACACAAACGTAAATGTAGACAGACATGTAAATGTAGACACACGTTAATACGTGTAGACACACGCATGTAATTATAAACGCGCATGTAATTGTAAACACGCATGTCAATGTAGACACACGTTAATACGTGTAGACACACGCATGTAATTGTAAACACACATGTAAATGTAGACACACGTTAATACGTGTAGACACACGCATGTAAATGTAGACACGCATGTAAATGCAGACACGCATGTAAATGTGGACATGCATGTAAATGTAGGCACACATGTAAATGTACCACGCATGTAAATATAGACACACATGTACATGTGGTCACGCATGTAAATGTGGACAAGCATGTAAATGTAGACACGCATGTAAATGTAGTCACGCATGTAATGTAGTCACGCATATGTAAATGTAGACAAGCATGTAAATGTAGTCACGCATGTAAATGTGGACACGCATGTAAATGTGGACAAGCATGTAAATGTAGACACGCATGTAAATGTAGTCACGCATGTAAATGTGGACACGCATGTAAATGGCCATTCATTGAACAACGGGTAAAAGTCAGGTTTAGTCCAATTCGTAACTCTTGTAAAGAGTAGTGTCCCCTTGAGTAAACATCTTGTGTTTCTTGATTCTGTGCTTCTCCATCTGTCACTAGAAGACTCTTATTTCTAGATAAAAGTGAAACAACGTGACGGTCAAGTCCTTTAAAAAACGAATTAAAAGGCATAAGTGCATATGTCAAATGACTCAACTAAAATTAGGGCATATTTCATCAGCAACGCGCACTTGAACATACAAAGTTACATAAAGTGACAGTGACACGTGGTTCACACGCTGCCTACCAAAATGACTTTAGTGTCAACTGTAAAAGGTCATCTTACGGACACTATAAAGGTCACGCTGACGTAACACTACTTCTGTGTCTGCCTGTCAATGGACCTGTTCAGTGAGTCAGGACAGAAAACAGACAGATACCAGACAGAGAGACAAACATCATCATCATCAAGTACCGGGCCTGCTGGCATAGGTGATCATGTCTCTCCACAACTTTCTATCTCGATAGTTATTTATTATTTCTGTTGTTGACCTTCTGCCAAGCCATTCTCTTAAGCTGTCTGGTATTATTTTCTCTTTGCTTCTCTCTATCTCTTCGTCCCTCAATTTTCCCAGTTGTTACAATATATTCCAGTTGTTCTCTTCTCATTACATGGCCAAAAAAAAATAATGATTGTTTCTTCCTAATATTGGAAATTAGCTTTCTTTTTGCTTTGACCTCTTTCAAAACATTTTCATTACTCTTCTTAGCTGTCCATGGTATTCTCAACATTGAGAATTGAGACAGACATAGTAAAGTAAAGTACCCCTGTCACGCCAAGTGGCGTATAGGGAATATGGTGTTAGTGACCATAAATTTTACAGACCTTCGGCACTTGATTTTTTGGGGTAATGAGGTCTTTATTACGCCAGTGCCGCTTTACTTTCCCAGAAAAAAATCATTACCCATTAAAGGCTGGGTGAACCCGGAAGCCGTTGGTTGGGATCGAACCCTATCTCCTGTCCTTTGTAGTCCAGTTCACTAACCACTGAGCTATCGCGGCTTCTGAGACAGACATACAACAAGCAAATAGACAGATATCATGATATAGACAGACAGCAGGAAAATAGACAGAGAGCAGGTAAATAGACAGATAGCAGGCAAATAGACAGACAACAGTCAAATAGGCAGATAGCAGGCAATTAGACAGATAACAGGCATTTAGACAGATAGCAGGCAAATAGACAGATAACAGGCAAATAGACCTATAGCAGGCAAAAGACAGATAACAGGCAAATAGACAGATTGCAGGGAAATTGCATACAAGACAAGCAGAAGCAGAAAAAAAGACATATACCAGACATAGATAGCACACTAACATATAGCAGACACAGATAGCAGACTAACATATATCAGACATAGATAGCAGACTAACATATAGCAGACATACAGATAGATCAACAGACTGATAGCAGAGAAACAAGCTGTGACATCCGTATCATCTTCTATTTCTTCTGCTTGTGTGTTCCTATGTCTCACTTCTGACAGACTATTCGATAGAAAATCCACTTCTCCATCTTTGCTGCTTTCATCCGTTTTAATCCTGTTTCAACATTCCGATTGTTTACGATGAATGATGACATCGTAGTACAGGGAACAGACGGTGGTGTTCACTTTCTGTGCGGTTTCGCCTTATGTCTTTTTGGCGTGTGCTGAGACTGCTATGATGGGGACTACATCTGCCTTTCTTTGTTTGGAAGATGAGATAGTAATTCGGATGATTCCACTGGCACGAGCGGTTGGGCAATTATGGATTTTAATTCGTTGGCAGTGATACCGGGGCCTTCCATAATCATAATAATGCTGCTTTTCGCAATGAGATTATGTTACCCCGATATATCCGACTACAATGACGATCCTTCCCTAGCTAAGAAGCTTTAATCTGTTCACATACTGATATTGATAGACAAAAAGACTGAGACAGGGTATATTTCTTCTATATCTTCATAATGTACATTCTTTCACTTCACTCCAGTTATTAGAATGTAGACCATAGGAATACTCCAAACAATCATGTTGGTGTTCCTGACACTCATTTGCGATGAAGTTATACAGGCACGGTGCATCCGAACTTGTCGATGATCTTTCATTAATTGCTCTCCTTTAACGTGTTACAAGAACAAGCGATGGGAACATGGTGATGAAGTCTGCCATAGTTTTGCATCTCAGACTGGAAAAGAGAAGTTTTCCTCAAAGTACCAAGATAGCAGTGATTGTTAACTTTGACACCCCATCATTCCGGATAGACCCATGGGTGTTCAAATGCCCCCAAAAGGGATAAAACAGATCTTCATCGGATCGCACGGTCTTTCCAGAACGTTGCATTCACCACAGCCCGTCTGAATGAATCTCGTTCTCTAGGCAGATCTTCCACAGCCTGTCTGAATGAATCTCGTTCTCTAGGCAGATCTTCCATAGCCCGTCTGAATGAATCTCGTTCTGAGATCTTCCACAGCCGGTCTGAATTATTATCGTTCTCAGATCTTCTACAGCCGGTCTGAATTATTATCGTTCTCAGATCTTCTACAGCCGGTCTGAATTATTATCGTTCTCAGATCTTCCACAGCCGGTCTGAATGAATCTCGTTCTCTAGGCAGATCTTCCACAGCCCGTCTGAATGAATCTCGTTCTCAGATCTTCCACAGCCGGTCTGAATTATTATCGTTCTCAGATCTTCCACAGCCGGTCTGAATGAATCTCGTTCTCTAGGCAGATCTTCCACAGCCCGTCTGAATGAATCTCGTTCTGAGATCTTCCACCGCCGGTCTGAATTATTATCGTTCTCAGATCTTCCACAGCCGGTCTGAATTATTATCGTTCTCAGATCTTCCACAGCCGGTCTGAATTATTATCGTTCTCAGATCTTCCACAGCCGGTCTGAATTATTATCGTTCTCAGATCTTCCACAGCCGGTCTGAATTATTATCGTTCTCAGATCTTCCACAACCCGTCTGAATGAATCTCGTTCTCAGATCTTCCACAACCCGTCTGAATGAATCTCGTTCTCAGATCTTCCACAACCCGTCTGAATGAATCTCGTTCTCAGATCTTCCACAACCCGTCTGAATGAATCTCGTTCTCAGATCTTCCACAACCCGTCTGAATGAATCTCGTTCTCAGATCTTCCACAACCCGTCTGAATGAATCTCGTTCTCAGATCTTCCACAACCCGTCTGAATGAATCTCGTTCTCAGATCTTCCACAGCCCGTCTGAATGAATCTCGTTCTCAGATCTTCCACAGCCCGTCTGAATGAATCTCGTTCTCAGATCTTCCACAGCCCGTCTGAATGAATCTCGTTCTCAGATCTTCCACAGCCGGTCTGAATTATTATCGTTCTCAGATCTTCCACAGCCCGTCTGAATGAATCTCGTTCTCAGATCGTCCACAGCCCGTCTGAATGAATCTCGTTCTCAGATCTTCCACAACCCGTCTGAATGAATCTCGTTCTCAGATCTTCCACAGCCCGTCTGAATGAATCTCGTTCTCAGATCTTCCACAGCCCGTCTGAATGAATCTCGTTCTCAGATCTTCCACAACCCGTCTGAATGAATCTCGTTCTCAGATCTTCCACAGCCCGTCTGAATGAATCTCGTTCTCAGATCTTCCACAGCCGGTCTGAATGAATCTCGTTCTCTAGGCAGATCTTCCACAGCCCGTCTGAATGAATCTCGTTCTCAGATCTTCCACAGCCGGTCTGAATTATTATCGTTCTCAGATCTTCCACAGCCGGTCTGAATGAATCTCGTTCTCTAGGCAGATCTTCCACAGCCCGTCTGAATGAATCTCGTTCTGAGATCTTCCACAGCCGGTCTGAATTATTATCGTTCTCAGATCTTCCACAGCCGGTCTGAATTATTATCGTTCTCAGATCTTCCACAGCCGGTCTGAATTATTATCGTTCTCAGATCTTCCACAGCCGGTCTGAATTATTATCGTTCTCAGATCTTCCACAGCCGGTCTGAATTATTATCGTTCTCAGATCTTCCACAACCCGTCTGAATGAATCTCGTTCTCAGATCTTCCACAACCCGTCTGAATGAATCTCGTTCTCAGATCTTCCACAACCCGTCTGAATGAATCTCGTTCTCAGATCTTCCACAACCCGTCTGAATGAATCTCGTTCTCAGATCTTCCACAACCCGTCTGAATGAATCTCGTTCTCAGATCTTCCACAACCCGTCTGAATGAATCTCGTTCTCAGATCTTCCACAACCCGTCTGAATGAATCTCGTTCTCAGATCTTCCACAGCCCGTCTGAATGAATCTCGTTCTCAGATCTTCCACAGCCCGTCTGAATGAATCTCGTTCTCAGATCTTCCACAGCCCGTCTGAATGAATCTCGTTCTCAGATCTTCCACAGCCCGTCTGAATGAATCTCGTTCTCAGATCTTCCACAGCCCGTCTGAATGAATCTCGTTCTCAGATCATCCACAGCCCGTCTGAATGAATCTCGTTCTCAGATCTTCCACAACCCGTCTGAATGAATCTCGTTCTCAGATCTTCCACAGCCCGTCTGAATGAATCTCGTTCTCAGATCTTCCACAACCCGTCTGAATGAATCTCGTTCTCAGATCTTCCACAGCCCGTCTGAATGAATCTCGTTCTCAGATCTTCCACAACCCGTCTGAATGAATCTCGTTCTCAGATCTTCCACAGCCCGTCTGAATGAATCTCGTTCTCAGATCTTCCACAACCCGTCTGAATGAATCTCGTTCTCAGATCTTCCACAGCCGGTCTGAATTATTATCGTTCTCAGATCTTCCACAGCCCGTCTGAATGAATCTCGTTCTCAGATCTTCCACAGCCGGTCTGAATTATTATCGTTCTCAGATCTTCCACAGCCGGTCTGAATGAATCTCGTTCTCTAGGCAGATCTTCCACTTCTTCTGTTGTCAAGTTCAAGGTCCCTTCTTTGCCTGTCATTATCTCGTCTTCCATGAACCATGCCCTCCATTATTGTTCTTTCCATCAAGCTGTGTCCTTTGACATGACCATAGTATTTTACTTTTCTTTGTATCACTGTCTTTATTATCCAGCCTTAATCCTAAGGATTTTGCAGAAGCATTTTGTTTTGGCTGGACAAATTTTCTTCTTTTTTTTGTTTTTGTTTAGCTAATTATCCATTTATGGTCACTGCCTGTCCATTAATTAATTCCAATTAATCACGTGTAAAAAAAATAGTCAAGAGCCCCCGTCACGCCAAGTGGCATATAGGGAATATGGTGTAATTGACATAAATTTTACAGACCTTCAACACATGATTTTTTGGGTAATGTGGTCGGTATTACGCCCGTGCCGCTTTACTTTCCCAGAAAAAAATCCGGTACCCTTTTTAAGGCTGGGTGAACCCGGAAACCGTCTGTTGGGATCGAACCCTACCCCTTGTCCTTTGTAGTCCAGTTCACTAACCACTGAGCTATCGCGACTCCCTAGTCACGCGTGGATTGTAGAAAATGTGAAAATTAAAAGAGAGGATCGAAGAAAAGGAACAATGCTGTAAATTTTAACAAATTAAATTATTGACCTTATGACAAGAAGCTACTGAAAACAATCCGCCACAGAAACACACTTTGGGAAATCAACCGAGACAGATGGGCAGAATACTGGTCACTGAAACGTGGCAGTATAAAAGGAAAATGAACAATATAAATGATGATTAGCTCTCTCCTCAACGGTATAAGTTAATGAAAAAGAAAGGAGGGAGGGTAGAAAAGAGAAAGAACTTTACTGGAAAGATGGAACCTAGCAGTGGATAAAAGTTGCAAGTAAGGAGGACATTAGACTTTAAAACGGAACCGCTTCACTCCAGGCGGGGTTTTCCCATATCTGCCCAGTCCCCGTTTCAGCAACCAGCAGGGTGTTCATCCCGATCGTTCATCCTGTTCTACTGAACGTGTTGTGTTCTATAAAATGGAACGCTGGTGCATTCATAAAAAACTGTTCTACTGAACGTGTTGTGTTCTATAAAATGGAACGCTGGTGCATTCATAAAAAACTGTTCTACTGAACGTGTTGTGTTCTGTCAAATGGAATGTTGTTGTGTTCTGTCAGATGGAACGTTGTTGTGCTCTGTCAAATGGAACGTTGTTGTGTTCTGTCAAATGGAACGTTGTTGTGTTCTGTCAAATGGAACGTTATTGTGTTCTGTCAAATGGAACGTTGTTGTGTTCTGTCAAATGGAACGTTGTTGTGTTCTGTCAAATGGAACGTTGTTGTGTTCTGTCAAATGGAACGTTGTTGTGTTCTGTCAAATGGAAAGTTGTTGTGTTCTGTCAAATGGAAAGTTGTTGTGTTCTGTCAAATGGAACGTTATTGTGCTCTGTCAAATGGAACGTTATTGTGCTCTGTCAAATGGAACGTTGTTGTGTTCTGTCAAATGGAACGTTGTTGTGCTCTGTCAAATGGAACGTTATTGCATTCATAAAAACTGTTCTACTGAACGTGTTGTGTTCTGTCAGATGGAACGTTGTTGTGTTCTGTCAAATGGAACGTTGTTGTGTTCTGTCAAATCGAAAGTTGTTGTGTTCTGTCAAATGGAAAGTTGTTGTGTTCTGTCAAATGGAACGTTGTTGTGTTCTGTCAAATGGAACGTTGTTGTGTTCTGTCAAATGGAAAGTTGTGTTCTGTCAAATGGAACGTTATTGTGCTCTGTCAAATGGAACGTTGTTGTGCTCTGTCAAATGGAACGTTGTTGTGTTCTGTCAAATGGAACGTTGTTGTGCTCTGTCAAATGGAACGTTATTGCATTCATAAAAACTGTTCTACTGAACGTGTCGCATTAAACTGTACAAATGGCACTCAGCTAAAAATGGACATTTCCGGGTCTCTGTAATGATTGTCACGCGCATCAAAATACCCATGCGCCATGCTAATTCCTGTATAGACTTGATGATCAGTAGGCGTGCCCAAAAATCGCTGTGCCAACAAATGGAGTCAAGTTTCCACTTCGGTGAAACACTCCATCGCAGTCCAGCTGGTGAATAATTTGAAGTCGAACACAGATCGCACATCCTGTTGCAGGACAAAGCCGGGACCTGGTAACGTTCCACTATTCTCCACGGTCAGTCGCCTGCAGCACTATCTCAGCGCGTGGGCGCCGAAACCATGTTGATTTTGTGGCCTGGTGAATGCGACTGGACTACTGTTGTCTCCACAAACAAAAATCCAAACCAGAAAGAATCGATTGAAACCGTATTGCAACATAAATGTCACTAGCCCCGAAGCTGACTCGACTAACCTGCCATTTTGCCGTCGTACCAACCGGAAGTGCCAAGCAAGGAGGAATTGTAAGCAACTACAACATACGCTATCAGTTAGGATCGGCCGCTTAATCGAGACCCATAACCTTGACACGAGCTGAAATGCGCAATTTGAACTAAAAAAATAAAAACAAACGCCAACGGCAACTTGATAGAGAAGAGTAGAAATAAAGGTCCCCCAGTCCTGGCCAGACATAGGGCACTCTTTTTAGACTGATCAAAGACGGAGCAGGATGAAGTGACCTAATGTAATTACAAGATGCATTACTTGCTTCGACTATAAGTGGCCAGTACAGAAAGAACTACTCAGCTACTTATCTTCAGTAAATTGTTTACTACTATATATTATTCTGCCTTAGAGTGTTTACTGTTCATTGACTTATCTTCGGTAAATTGTTTACTACTGTATATTAATCTGCCTTAGAGTGTTTACTGTTCATTGACTTATCTTCGGTAAATTGTTTACTATTATATATTCAACTAGAGTAGAGTGTTTACTCTTCATATATTTGTATAGCTAGCGTAAAGTTTTGATTTTTACAGTACATATCTAAATAAGGATTGAAGTGTTGATTGTAATTTCAGTGGATTATGGTTCATACTTTGACTACCATCAAAAATGGGATATGGCCATCAAGGACAATCCTGATCACCCAATACTGATTATGTCTTATGAAGACATGAAGGAGGTCTGTGCATACTTTCTCTCTGTGTCTGTGTTAATGACAGAGTGTAGGAAATTGAAGGAACACATACCGTTTAAAAATAACATGAAAATATAGTTAGGCATGAATTAGAAGGGAAGGACAACGAAGAACATTAATAAAAGCAAAAAATACAAACGGTAATGTGTATGTAAAGATGTTTATCTCCCCAACCTACAAACTGTGGTTTCACTACAATATAATGTTGCCTTCTATCTCCCCAACCTACTAACTGTGGTTTCACTACAATATAATGTTGCCTTCTGTCTCCCCAACCTACTAACTGTGGTTTCACTACAATATAATGTTGCCTTCTGTCTCCCCTAACAATCGACAGAAAAAGATTCCACTTAAAAAAAAAAGTAAAGTCCCCCCGTCACGCCAAGTGGCGTATAGGGAATATTATGTTAGTGACCATAAATTTTACAGACCTTCAGCACATGTTTTTTGGGGTAATGTGGTCGGTATTACGCCCGTGCCGCTTTACTTTCCCAGAAAAAAATCCGGTACCCATTAAAGGCTGAATGAACCGGAAGCCGTCGGTTGGGATCGAACCCTACCTCTTGTCCTTTGTAGTCCAGTTCACTAACCACTGAGCTATCGCGGCTCCCTAAAGACCCCACTTAAAAGTAACATAATGGTTCCCCTTGACAGTAACAGAAAGATCCAACTTGACAGTAACAGAAAGATCCAACTTGACAGTAACAGAAAGATCCAACTTGACAGTAACATAAAGATCCCACTTGACAGTAACATAAAGATCCCACTTGACAGTAACATAAAGATCCCACTTGACAGTAACAGCAATATCCCACTTGATAGTAACATAAAGATCCCACTTGACAGTAACAGCAATATCCCACTTGATAGTAACATAAAGATCCCACTGGACAGTAAGAGCAATATCCCACTTGATAGTAACATAAAGATCCCACTGGACAGTAACAGCAATACCCCACTTGATAGTAACATAAAGATCCCACTGGACAGTAACAGCAATATCCCACTTGATAGTAACATAAAGATCCCACTGGACAGTAACAGCAATACCCCACTTGATAGTAACATAAAGATCCCACTGGACAGTAACAGCAATATCCCACTTGACAGTAACATAGCGATCCCACTTGACAGTAACATAGCGATCCCATTTGACAGTAACATAGAGATCCCACTTGACAGTAACATAGCGATCCCACTTGACAGTAACATAAAGATAACTCTAAGCATCGGCTACTCCAGTATGCATTGCCGAGTGAGTTCGACACTCCTCAGTGGTCCAGCCCAAAAAATTTCGACATGATTTTAATAATCCTTAGAGTCCAGAATTCTTGGCCACCCGCTATCTTCTTTTCGCGTAATTCCATTTTGTGATTTTAATTTAATCTCCACTCCGTAGACAATTCGATCGTGGGTAGTTCAAAATTTATAAATGTTGGAGGAACATGTTTGATTTCCTTCATTCCAAAGCTGTGAGAAATATGAACTCATTTAGAAATATTATACGGTTGAACTCATTTAGAAATATTATACGGTTGAACTCATTTAGAAATAATATACGGTTGAACGTATCTAGAAATTATACGGTTGAACGTATTTAGAAATATACGGTTGAACTCATTTAGAAATAATATACGGTTGAACGTATCTAGAAATATACGGTTGAACGTATTTAGAAATATACGGTTGAACTCATTGTGGCCACAGTAACGCTGTCAGCGTTAACTCACAAAGTCTTAAGGGAACGCTGATATAGTAGTTTTTGGACATATGTCCCGAATGTTAAATATCATTATCATCATTATCATTGAGTGCCGTCTACGCAACGAGGGGTAGCTACCATGGAGCGCCATTCCGCTCTGTCTCTTGCTTTGATGGTGCAGGTTGTTATAGGCAGGCTTGTCCATCTTTTAAAGTTAATCGTCCATGTTAGTCTTGGTCCGCCTCTGCCTCTTTTACCATATATTTTCCTTTCCGGAATTACATGTTAAATATCATCATCATGTGCCATACTCTGCCGGTTGGCGTAGGTGATCATGTCCCATCCACAATCTTCTATCTACAGTGCATCGTATCAATTCTGTTGTTGACTGTTTTCCATGCCATGACACCAAGCTATCCAGTATTTTCTCTCTTTGTCGTCCGCAACCTCTCTTTCCTTTTATTTTGCCAGTTGTAACCAAGTATTACAACTTTCCTCTTCTCATGATGGGCCCGAAAAATGGTGATTGTTTCTTTCTGATGTTTTTTAAGAGCTCCCTTTTTGTGTTGGACTCTTTGAGAATTTCCTCATTGGTCTTTTTAGCTGTCCAGGGAAATTTCAACATTCTTCTGAGAAATACCATCTCTGTGACCTCTAATCGTCTTTTCATTTGTTTGTCTACTGTCCATGATTCGTTCCATAGGTCATAATTGGTTCTATATAGCACCGATGTTAAACATACCACGTGCTAACAGATCACTTTTTCAAGGGATTCAACTCTCATATAATTACCTGCCTTGTAGCTAGCCTAGAATGATCTCTCTTGTGTTATATTGTTCACAGTATAAATGAATTTGTGACGTTTTGGAAAGTTTTCAGTGAGCTAATTTATTTGGAAAAAGGTTGGCAGCAGTGAAGTATCAAGAAAATATAATTCAAAATAATATTTAAAAAACAGCGGAAAAGACTAGAGAATTATGTTCTCATTATCATCATCATCATTGATTGCCGTCTCCACATCGAAGGTTGGCTACCATGGAGCGTCATTCCACTCTTGCTTTGATGGTGCAGATTGTCATAGGTTCACTTGTTCATCTTTTGATGTTACTCGTCCATGTTAGTCTTGGTCTGCCTCTGCCTCTATTACAATGTATTTTCCCTTCCAATATTACTTTTAGTAGGCTGCTGTGTCTTTTAACATGCCATAATAATTTCATGTGTCTTGTACTAATTGTGTCTAGTAGTTCTCTTTTTATTTTTAGTTGTTTTAAAACTTCATCATTTGTTTTCTTTTCTTTCCATCCAATTCTACCTATACTTCTATAGATCCACATTTCAAAAGCTTCAATTTTCTGTTCTGTTTTCTTGTCTAATGTCCATGTTTCTGCACCATACAGGAATATTGAGAAGATGTAACATTTTACTATTCTTAGTTTTAGCCCTTATGTTATTTGTTTTGATGTTAGAATATTTTTCATGACATTAAAATTACTTTTTGCCATTCCTATTCTTTTGTTTATTTCAGTTTTACATTTTCCATCATTGGTTATATTATGTCCCAGGTAGTTGTAGCTCTGGACTGTCTCCAGATGTATTCCCTCAACTGTGATATTTAATTGTAGGTCTTGAGAATTTACTTTGTTTATGATCATAGTTTTAGTCTTTTTGATATTCATAATTATGTTCTACGAACGTCGAAATGCGTAATTCTTTAAAGAATTGATGATACAAGGATGATGAATTCCTCCATTACATGCTTGATGGCAACAACAAAAAATAGAAATCTTTCTAAAACTATTGATTACTTTTTTTTCTTATCTTCTACTTTAAAAAATTTTCCCTTTCATTTGATGCCTAAGGGAGCCGCGATATCTCAGTGGTTAGTGGACTGGAGTACAAAGGACAAGGTGTAGGGTTCGATCCCAACCGACGGCTTCTGGGTTCACCCAGCCCTTAATGGGTACCGGATTTTTTTCTGGGAAAGTAAAGCAGCACGGGCGTAATACTGACCACATTACCCCAAAAATCATGTGCTGATGGTCAGTAAAATATAGGGTCACTAACACCATATTTCCATATACGCCACTTGCCGTGAAGGAGGTACTTTACTTTTTTTACTTTTTTATTTGATGCCTAATACATGTACCTGTGACTTGTAGTAACTAAAATATGACATATTTAGCGCAAGAAGTATTTTTTTTAAATCAGACAAACAAGGAAAAATGGTGGCCAAAAATATTGAAGTTTGTATCCATTTTCTCCCGCCAGTAATAGAAATTGTCGCCTGCTCTATTACTGAAGGACTTAAGTGGAGGGACCATTTATGGCATAATATGTGTGGCTAATTAGATTACATGAAAAGAGGACTACTAAACACAATTCAAATAAGACAAATGCGATTTTTGGGCCATGTTAAAAGACACAACAGCCTACTAAAAGTAATCCTGAAGGGGAAAATACAAGGTAAAAGTGGCAGAGGCAGACTAAGACTAACGTGGACGAGTAACATCAAAAGATGGACAAACCAACCTATGACAACCTGCACCATGAAAGCAAGAGACAGAGTAGAATGGCGCTCCATGGTAGCCAACATTCGCTGCGGAGATGGCACTCGATGATGATGATGAATTTGATTACTGAACTACGGGCTTTTTCAGCTTGATCTACTTCCGGTTAAATGTAATGATTTGGATGTTTTAGACAATGTTTTATGTGTATTTCTTAGCTGCGATTGCCGGAGTCGTATTGATGAGCAGGCAACTACTGCAATTATATTTACCGGTTGGTACTGACGCTAATCATGGACAATAGGACAACAGACAAGAAAATCACTGGAGTCTGTAGAAATGTGGTTTTACAGAAGAATGTTGAGAATACCATGGACAGCTAAGAAGAGTAATGAAAACGTTCTGAAAGAGGACAAAGCAAAAATAGAGCTAATTTCCAATATTAGGAAGAAACATTCATAATTTTTTTGGCCATGTAATGAGAAGAGAACAACTGGAATATATTGTACAACTGGGAAAACTGAGGGACGAAAAGATAGAGGGAAGCAAAGAGAAAAAAGACCAGACAGCTTAAGAGAATGCTTGTCAGAAGGTCAACAACAGAAATGATACATAACTGTCGAGATCGAAAGTTTTGGAGGGACATGATCACCTACGCCAGCAGGCTCGGTACTTGATGATGATGATGATGATGGTGATGATTCGCGCTAAAATTGTGGTAAAGAACGGTTACTGTACCCAGGGATCGACACTCCCTGGGTGCCGACCGCGCTTTTCAAAAGTACTTATCTTATACCCACCCCCACTCCACTATATGTTGATACTAAAGGGAATGCTATATTATTCTTCTAATCTCGGTCAAAACAACTAAGTCAAATTAAGTTTTCATTATTAGAGACCACATTTTGAGTAATGGCTATTTAAAAGATACGATTTTACTATCAATACATATCGAGTAATGGCTATTTAAAAGATATAATTTTACTATCAATACATATGGAGTAATGACTATTTAAAAGATATAATTTTACTATCAATACATATGGAGTAATGACTATTTAAAAGATACAATTTTACTATCAATACATTTTGAGTAATGGCGTTAGCATTGCACTTCGAGGGTGCTTCTTTTTTTTTTTTTTTTTTTTAAATATACAGACTCATCTATGGCTAGGTGGACGAAGGGGCAACCGATTGGGATCGAATCTAATCCTAGATCCTCAGTAGACAAGTAATCAAAGAATAATTGTTGTCAGCTCGTTTGAAAAGTTTTTCTATTTTCATGTTTGCTTTGTTTCTCAACAACACCCAGGACCTGCCCAGGGAGATACGTAAAATATCACAGTTTCTGGGAGTTCCCATCAGTGACACCCATGTAGAAGAGATCGCCAAGGCTGCAGGTTTTGTTGCCATGAAGGAAGTCTACAGTAAAAACAACAACCCCTCAAGTGTGTTGATTAGAAAAGGTAGGCAACATGTACTCTAAAGTATGAGTGGGCAATCTTTCGTACATTAACGGATTAGGTGTGGGCAATCTTTCGTACATTAACGGATTAGGAGTGGGCAATCTTTCGTACATTAACGGATTAGGTGTGGACAATCTTTCGTACATTAACGGATTAGGAGTGGGCAATCTTTCGTACATTAACGGATTAGGTGTGGGCAATCTTTCGTACATTAACGGATTAGGAGTGGGCAATCTTTCGTACATTAACAGATTAGGTGTGGGCAATCTTTCGTACATTAAAGGATTAGGAGTGGGCAATCTTTCGTATATTAACGGATTAGGAGTGGGCAATCTTTCGTACATTAACGGATTATGAGTGGGCAATCTTTCGTACATTAACGGATTAGGAGTGGGCAATCTTTCGTAGATTAACGGATTAGGAGTGGGCAATCTTTCGTACATTAACGGATTATGAGTGGGCAATCTTTCGTACATTAAAGGATTAGGAGTGGGCAATCTTTCGTACATTAAAGGATTAGGAGTGGGCAATCTTTCGTACATTAAAGGATTAGGAGTGGGCAATCTTTCGTATATTAAAGGATTAGGAGTGGGCAATCTTTCGTACATTAAAGGATTAGGAGTGGGCAATCTTTCGTACATTAAAGGATTAGGAGTGGGCAATCTTTCGTACATTAACGGATTAGGAGTGGGCAATCTTTCGTATATTAACGGATTAGGAGTGGGCAATCTTTCGTACAATAACGGATTAGGAGTGGGCAATCTTTCGTACAATAACGGATTAGGAGTGGGGAATCTTTCGTACATTAAAGGATTAGGAGTGGGCAATCTTTCGTATATTAAAGGATTAGGAGTGGGCAATCTTTCGTACATTAAAGGATTAGGAGTGGGCAATATTTCGTACATTAACGGATTAGGAGTGGACAATCTTTCGTATATTAACGGATTAGGAGTGGGCAATCTTTCGTACAATAACGGATTAGGAGTGGGCAATCTTTCGTACAATAACGGATTAGGAGTGGGCAATCTTTCGTAGATTAACGGATTAGGAGTGGGCAATCTTTCGTACATTAAAGGATTAGGAGTGGGCAATCTTTCGTACATTAACGGATTAGGAGTGGGCAATCTTTCGTACATTAAAGGATTAGGAGTGGGCAATCTTTCGTACATTAAAGGATTAGGAGTGGGCAATCTTTCGTATATTAACGGATTAGGAGTGGGCAATCTTTCGTACAATAACGGATTAGGAGTGGGCAATCTTTCGTACAATAACGGATTATGAGTGGGCAATCTTTCGTACAATAACGGATTAGGAGTGGGCAATCTTTCGTACATTAACGGATTAGGAGTGGGCAATCTCTCGTACATTAAAGGATTAGGAGTGGGCAATCTTTCGTATATTAACGGATTAGGAGTGGGCAATCTTTCGTACAATAACGGATTAGGAGTGGGCAATCTTTCGTACAATAACGGATTAGGAGTGGGGAATCTTTCGTACAATAACGGATTAGGAGTGGGCAATCTTTCGTACATTAACGGATTATGAGTGGGCAATCTTTCGTACAATAACGGATTAGGAGTGGGCAATCTTTCGTACATTAACGGATTAGGAGTGGGAGCACTTTTCAGACAGAACCTCAACGGTTTCTGCTTCCTATCCGCCATATTGACCGGAAGTCTGGAAAGTCTTTCGATCCGCCCAGTAAGGCTATTCCCGCGAGCGTGTTAATTTAGACAACAGTGGGTGTTAGTCTGTTCAGGGCAGAAGGTGTGAAAGTCCCATATTATTGACCCTTGCAGATGGTTGTGTTTGGGTAAGCGAAAGTTGGACCATCGTCGACCAAAAAGATTAAGAGTTGGTAACCTTTCATTGACTAAACGATTAAGAGTGGGTTAAATGAAAAAAAAAATATATATATAGTAAAAGAAATGAAAAAAAAAATATATATAGTAAAAATTTAAAAAAAAATATATATATATATATATATATACAGTAAAAAATGAAAAAAAAATATATATAGTAAAAAAAATGAAGAAAAAAAATATATATACTAAAAAAAATGGAAAAAATATATATATAGTAAAAAAATGAAAAAAATATATATAGTAAAAATATGAAAAAAAAAATATATATAGTAAAAAATGAATATATATATATATATATATATATATATATATATATATATAGTAAAAATGAAAAAAGAATACATATATAGTAAAAAATGAAAACAAAAAATATATATATAGTAAAAAATTGAAAAAAATATATATAGTAACAAATGAAAAAAAATATATATATAGTAAAAAATGAAATATATATATATATAGTAAAAAATGAAAATATATATATATATATAGTAAAAATGAATGAATATATATATATATATATATATATATATATATATATATATATATATATATATATATATATATATATATATATAGTAAAAAATGAAAAAATTATATATATAAAGTAAAAAAAAATGAAAAAACGGTATGATTAAAGCTTCAAGTAACAAGTGGACAACATAAACCAGGGCGACGTTTCAGCGCAATAGTCCTTCAACAGGAACACACATACAACACACGTACAAATAAGTATTTAAAATAAAAAATAAATAATTTTTAAAATATAATAATTTCGAAGAAGAAGGAGAAATGAAAGAAAAATAAGAATGAAGTCTTCAAAGTTCTCCCCTCACAATTAGCAGCTTCGTAGTTTGATGCATTCATGTGCATTTATTAGCTTTGACCCTATGAGTGGGTTACCTTTCAAATACTAAACGATTAAGAGTGGGTTACCTTTCATATAATAAACGATTAAGAGTGGGTTACCTTTCAAAGAGTAACAATGGTTAAGTTGATCATCTTGTTTTATTTAATTTTCAGGCGAGGTGGGAGACTGGAAGAACTATCTGACAGTCACACAGAGCGAGGTGATTGACAAGGCTGTCCAAGAGAATTTGACAGGAACGCTATTTAGTCATCAAAGATACACCCTTTAAGACTGACAACTTGTGTCTAGTCATATTGGCTCTATTCAACTTCTGAAATCAGACATCTTGATGTTTACAAGACAAATTATACTCTCTAAGACATCCATTCCCACCATATTTAACTGACCAACGTTCCTGGCGATTCTTATCTTAAATGATCTTGATCTTATCTTATTATTTCTTATCTTAAATGATCTTATCTATTATTATTTCTTATCTTAAATGATCTTATCTATTATTATTTCTTATCTTAAATGATCTTATCTATTATTATTTCTTATCTTAAATGATCTTATCTATTATTATTTCTTATCTTAAATGATCTTATCTATTATTATTTCTTATCTTAAATGATCTTATCTATTATTATTTCTTATCTTAAATGATCTTATCTATTATTATTTCTTATCTTAAATGATCTTATCTATTATTATTTCTTATCTTAAATGATCTTATCTATTATTATTTCTTATCTTAAATGATCTTATCTATTATTATTTCTTATCTTAAATGATCTTATCTATTATTATTTCTTATCTTAAATGATCTTATCTATTATTATTTCTTATCTTAAATGATCTTATCTATTATTAAATGATCTTATCTATTATTATTTCTTATCTTAAATGATCTTATCTATTATTATTTCTTATCTTAAATGATCTTATCTATTATTATTTCTTATCTTAAGTCTTATATTAAAATGCATGCTCCATTTTATTCATTTCATACAACTCTCTAGTTAATATATAAAATATACATATTGTGCATGTTTTTAATTTGAATGAATTAATTATATACAGAGCTGCGTGTTCCATTTACATTCCTTTTTCTTTCTTCTTTTCTCTTTTTACTGATACCGAAAAGGTGTAGTGGTCGTTGTTGCGCTGCTCGAACTGTCTGAATTAGTGATTTCCATTCGTTGTTACATGTCTCTATCACTGCATCTATCCACCTTCTTCTGGTCTTCCTCTCGGTCTTTTCCCTTGCATTCTCGAGAAGAACACCCTTGATGGTGATTGGTGATATTTACATTCCTAGCCAACTAAAATGATGAGCTCGAGGTCACAGTGATATTATTTTGGTGGTCTCGTTTTGAAAGATTGCTCTTGTGTATGCAAATGTAATTCAAATGACAAGAAGCTAAAGGGCCGAAACACTTGCTCGACGGGGGTCTATTTCTGATGATCAGATTACCTCCGGCTGTGACTGAGTTTCCTATTATGGATCCTATGAGTATATTCCAGGGGTTAACGCAAAGACATGTAAATAAAGTAAAGAGCCCCCGTCACGCCAAGTGGCGTATAGGGAATATGGTGTTAGTGATCATAAATTTTACAGACCTTCAGCACATGATTTTTGGGGTAATGTGGTCGGTATTACGCCTGTGCCGCTTTACTTTCCTTGAACAAATCCGGCACCCATTTAAGGCTAAAGAAATGCAAATGGATGCATACAAATGTGAAGCTGCAGTAAAGCTTAATGTGAGGGAGAATTTAAAAAAAATAGAAAAAATTATATGGTAAAAGTTTTACATGAATGATATACGACACAAATTTGAACGACGATTCGGTATTAGTTTTATTTACTTACATTTCTGTGTGTGCGTGTTGTTTGTTCCTGCTGAAGGCCTATTGAGACGAAACGTCGTTCAAATTTGTGTCGTCTATCAATCACGTAAAGCTTCTACCATACCATTTTTTCCTATTTTTTGTTTCAATTCTCATTAAGTATATATCATCAGTATCGTGTGCCGAGTAAGGATGAGCATGTGAAAGGCCCGGGATGCTGAATGGGGAATTGTTCTATTCATTTTTAATTATGGCTCAGCATTTTGAACAAGAACATTATTACAGTAATGACGATCAGTAAACACCAAGTTGTAAATCAAGTAACAAGATTTCAATCATCTAGAAACGACATTCTATGAAGATGGCCAAATCGAAAAAAAATAGACATACATAGACATAGTGACAAACGACAATTCACAAACACCAGAAATAGACTCAAGATGCTACAAAGCTTGTTAAATCATTGGACAGTTGTCACCAGTATTGTCCAACAAGGAAATAATTCTAGAGGCAAAACGGGCACTCTACAATACAATCTTCATCCCAACGTTGTGCTACCAATGCCAATCCTGGACACTAGATGCAAGAACAATAAGAAAAAATAACCTCTACTGAGATGAAATGTGTTAGGCGAATGACAGGAAACAGTCTGAGAGATAAGATCAGAAATGAAGAACTGAGAAAAAAGCTAGGAATAGCGCCCGCCATAGAATATATAAAGAAACAACAGATAAAATGGTTTGGCCACGTGACAACGCAGAGTAATCAAAACACAACACAACAAGCCCTCATTAAACGTTGCGAGAACACCAGACTCAAAGACCTGAAATGATGGATCGACAGAATATTAGAGGCACTAGCAGAGGCGAACAGAAGAGAAAAAGACCCCAATTTATATCTCCCCTCGAAGCTGAAAGGCAAATGAGGAAGGAAAGAAGAGGAACATAGACATTGAAGCAAGGCAAAAGAAACATAGGAACAGCTAGCCCCTATATCTGAACACAAAGCAATACATATTGCCACAAAGAAACATAGGAATAGCTAGCCCCTATATTTGAACACAAAGCAATACCTATTGCCACAAAGAAACATACGAACAGCTAGCCCCTATATTTGAACACAAAGCAATACCTATTGCCACAAAGAAACATAGGAACAGATATATATATTCCCACGTTGTGCTGTCAGTGTCAAACATGGTCAATTGCGACTAAACATAAAAGGAAGCAGCGCATAGATAAGATGTCAGAGACAAAGCGCTTGGAGAGACAATAAGAGACAGAATTAGAAATTATATTATAAGAGAAAGAGTAGGCATTGAACCAATCATAGACCACATAAAGAAATAACAAATAAATTGTTTTATCCTTCTAGAAATAATCCTGCGCGTCTTCCTACCTAAGTCACTCCGTCATGCCTTGTGACGTATGGGGAATACCCTGTTAGTGTCCATCTCTTGTATAGATCTTCAGCACATTATTTTGGAGGTAATGTGGTCAGTATTACGTCCGTGCTGCTCTACTTTTTCAGAAAAATATGCGATACCAATTTAAGATTGGGTAAACCTAAAAGCTGTCGATCAGAATCGAACCCCGACCTCTTGTCCCTTGTGGCCCAGTTCACTAACCACTGAGCTATTATGGCTTTGATTCCTTACCGTACAAATCATATATTAAAAGAGGAGAAGGAAGAAGAGCATGAGGCAGACCAAGAGTAAGATGGACAGACAATAACAAAGAAACGCTACAACAGCATAATTGACATTGAGTGAAGTCCCCAAAAGGGTGAGAACCAGAACTTTGTATCTCCCTCGACACTCGAACGAGTACAAAAGAAAGTGAAGAGGAAAACGCTTTAGATAGTGATTATGTTTGACACTTAAACACTCGGAGGACGTAAAGACACTATTTATTGCCTGCCCTGTGAGCTTTCACTACACACTTCACTTTGTCAAACTATCACTTCTAGATAGTCAAAGTTAAACACAAATCACAGTTTAAAAACTCCTTTTAAAGTAGTCGATAAATTTGTAAAAATAAAGAAACCAAAAACATAAAGTTTATTTTATTTGATACATATAAAGAAATGGTTTAAATTATAATTACATTTGGTAAATATGGTAAAATAGTAATAGATTATAGTAGTTAACTATTCTTACAAGCTAAAAGCTCCCTGGTAGACGTATGTATGGATGATATGGTGTTAGGGACCATATTTTTCAATGACCAGTAGCATATTTATAGACATTGTGGTCGGCATTACATAAGGACGCTCTTAATTACTCCAACAATATGTGGTACCCATTGTGGGAGAATAGATGAGCCCATAAAAAAACCTATTCTGCTATAAAACTGTCACCTTTACAAATCCGAGGGGCAAACATTCTGACCAACACAGACGGCACGGGGATGGGGGAATCCTTGGATCGACGTCATTCATTCATTCAGGAGGAATCTATGGTTCAATTTATAATCAAACTCCCCAGCAGGAGAGCGATAAGGAAGGAGATAACTGCCGCTTGAAAGATTGCTTCTTTTAAATGTTTAAATTGTTAGTGCTGTACCAGTAATAGAACTACAGTTAAGTAATTCTCAACTGGGGTTCCGGAAAAAAAAAATAGAGGATATACTGACGCTCTATTAACTTTAAAACAGCTAGCAGAAAAGATAACATAACATAATAAAAATGTGTACATAGCTTTCATTGATCAGGAAAAGGCATTCGACCGAGTAAACAGAGAACAACTGTGGGAAAATACTAACATCATACGGAGGAAGCCAAGATCTAACCAACCTAATTAAAAGTCACTACATCAACAGCAGCTGTAGGGTCAGAACAGCAGCAGGCTACACAGACTAATTTAAAGTTAGATCAGATGTAAAACAGGGTTGCGTACTATCCCCCCTATTGTTTATTACTTACATGGACCATATATGCAAGTTAACCAACCCATCAGAGACAGAGGAAATCAACGATCTTCTATTTGGTGACGATCAGGCACTAATACTTGGAAATATAGTAGACCTACAAGAACACTTAAATAGACTCAACAGTACAGGCAAAATATACAACATGAAAATCACCATAAAAAAACATAAGTTTTGGAATATCGCAAAAGAGAAACAGAACAATCAACATAACTATAGACGGCAGACAACTAAAACTAGTATAGGAATTTAAATACCTAGGAAGTCTAGTAACGAACGACAATTCACAAAAAAAGCAGAGACATACTCAAGATGCAACAAAGCTTGTCAAATCATTGGACAACTATCGCAATAATTGTTCAACAAGGAAATAACTCTAGAGGCAAAACGGGCACTATACAATACAGTCTTCATCCCAACGTTTTGCTACCAATGCCAGTCCTGGACCCTAGATGCAAAAACAATAAGACACATAACCTCTACTGAGATAAAATGTGTTAGACGAATGACAGGAAACAGTCTGAGAGATAAGATCAGAAATGAAGAACTGAACAATAAGCTAGGAATAGCTCCCTGTCATAGAATATATAAAGAAACAACAGATAAAATGATTTGGCCAGGTTGCAAGGCAGAAAGATCAAAACACAACACAGCGAGCCCTCAATAAACGTTGTGAGAATACCAGATCCAAGGGTCGACCACGAAAAAGATGGATCGATGGAATATTAGAAGCAGTAGAGGCGAACAGAAGAGCAAAAGACCGCAAAATATATCTCCCCTCGACGCTGAAAGGCAAATGAGGAAGGCAAGAAGTGACGTCTAGTGAATGTGTAATCGCCCCTTAATCGTTCAGATTTTTTACTGTAAGAAACTGCTACCGTGTATAAATACAATCTACCAATCTTAAATGGTGTATCTTTGCTGGCTGAACAGCGTTCCCACCAACTTTTCCTGGACAGCCTTGTCAATTGCCTCGCTCTGTGCCTCGGTCAGACTCTTCTGCCAGTCCCCAACATCACCTAAAGACATCATAAAACAGAATTAGTGCTCACTAACAACAGAAATGTGCATTTATAGAAGAATAGAAAGAATTGGATGGGAAGACAAGAAAGAAATGAAGTCTTAAAATACCTAAAAATAAAAAGAGAACTACTAAACACGATTCAAATAAGACAAATTAGATTGTTGGGGCATGTTAATAAACACAGTGGTCTGCTAAAAAATAATCTTGGGAGGGAAAATACAAGATAAAGGAGGCAGGGACGGACCAAAACTAAGATTGACGAGTGTTCCTCTTCTTCTCATGCCATCTAAAATGTCTAATGAAAAACTACTCTCTCTCTCTCTCTCTCTCTCTCTCTCTCTCTCTCTCTCTCTGCGATCAGGACTCAATCAGAGTAGGATTCCATACTCTCACATGAAGTCAGCTGTCAGGTTAAGTGTGTTGATCGCCCCCACAAACAGAACATCACAATTAGAGTCTGCCAGATCCACTCTGATTGAACACCCGCTAAAACGTTGCACTGTGTTCTGCGCCAGTGGCCCAGTGCATTCGATTTCAGCCAGCATTTTATTTAGGTTTGCGTTCCTTAGCCTTTGATTGTTCCCAATCTTCCTGCGAGGCAGCAGATGATCTTTTCTGTAGGGGATTCTGCCCTTAGATGGTCGACCCTCCCAGGTTTACGAGCACCATCTGCCCGAGTCACTAGAGGTGACTAACACAGACATGAGCACACAAAGATATGAGATGTGACCAACACAGACATGCACACAGCGAAACGAAAAACTACTCATGGCTTAGCTACTTTTCTTCTTCTTGTTCTCATGACATCTAAATAATTCAACTTCTCTCTGTAGTGCACTGCTGAAGCATTCTTAGTGTATGATGATTGTGATGTCTACAGTTGAAGTTCTCTTGCCGAGATCTTCTTGAGGCAGAAGGATAATATATTGTCTGGTCTGTCTGTCGGTCTGTCGATCTGACGTTCGGTCGGTCGGTCGATCTGACGTTCAGTCGGTCGATCTGACGTTCGGTCGGTCGGTCGATCTGACGTTCGGTCGGTCGGTCGATCTGACGTTCGGTCGGTCGGTCGATCTGACGTTCGGTCGGTCGGTCGGTCGATCTGACGTTCGGTCGGTCGATCTGACGGTCGGTCGGTCGATCTGACGTTCGGTCGGTCGATCTGACGTTCGGTCGGTCGATCTGACGTTCGGTCGGTCGATCTGACGTTCGGTCGGTCGATCTGACGGTTCACGTTCGGTCGGTCGATCTGACGTTCGGTCGGTCGATCTGACGTTCGGTCGGTCGATCTGACGTTCGGTCGGTCGATCTGACGTTCGGTCGGTCTGTCTGTCTGTCTGTCTGTCTATCTGTCTATCTGTTTGTCTGTCTGTCTGTCTGTTTGTCTGTCTGTCTGTCTGTCTATTGTCATTTCGAGCCGAAGACAGTACATAGGCACAAATATTGTAGACTCTATATCGGACGATCTGTGTTATCAATTGTTAGCCCTTTCACAGGACCCGCCACACATCAGAATAATAGTACTACAGTAATAATCAGCGAGGTACTGTGCTCACTCACAGCGAACTATATAGAATGCCAGGGAGCAGAAAGGATAACCCAGGAAAACCCCCAACTTGCCTAACGTCAACTTTGCAAACAGAGGTGATTGTGGGTATATTTACGTCAGCCGTCGTTATCTTGCATAGCTGAAGACGTCAAGCAAGTGGAGGTTTTCCCGTATTTCTAGGGGTTTTCCCGTATTTCTAAGAGGTTTTCCCGTATTTCTATGAGGTTTTCCCATATTTCTATGGGATTTTCCCGTATTTCCCTTGCCTTCTGTATAGTAGTAGTCTGTCACTAGTTCAACAGAATCGTTTGCTACAGAAGTTACCCTACCTTTCCTGATCATAGGGACCGAGATATTGTTACACTTTTGGTACGCAGCTTTCATAGAAGCAAAGTCTGCAGCTTTAGCGATCTCCTCGGCCCGACTGTCAGACATTGGAATATCCAGAAAATGAGAAATTCTTCGCATTTCTCTCGGTAGGTCCTGTAAGAAGTAAATTAAAAAAAAAAAAAATCATGAAGTTGGACTGTTGCTTGCTTGTGTTCACGCGATGGCTAAAGGAAAAGTTACACTTATTCATCATCTGCCCTTAAAAACACGTTATTTGGGCATCGATGAGTTGTGTTATGGTTTTCAGTAGAACTGCTTTATTTTCCTCTTTCGGCCAAACATATCTGACTTCAGCATGGGGATTTTTAGTATCGTGTTGGCTTTCCTCACGTTCCCTATTCACTTGGCTAGACTATACTTATTATTCTGTTTCTGGGGGCACCGGGAAAAGGTGGAGACGGGCCTGAATAATTCTGGATTACCAACCCTGGCTAGAATCATCAGCAAATATTTGCTGACAGCTTTAAGCTTTGTTGCTGAACGGCACAGTCTTTAAGCTTTGTTGCTGAGTAGCCAAGAAGTCGAGCAGTTGTCTCAACATGCTAGAATCGATCTGAAAACTGTGAATCCTATTATTTCTGTCAAATGTTATTTGCCAGAAAAAACATAGAAACAGTACACTCCAATCAAAGCTCTTTATAATATAGGAGGTAAATCATCAACCAATCACAAGAAAGATCAATACATGTGAAATGCGATGCTTGAGAAAAGTAACAAACAACACAAGAAGAGATAGAATACCAAATAAAACCATAAAAAAAATAGTAGGAACAAAACCCTGCCAAGAATATATAGAACAACAACAACTTAAATGGTTTGGCCACCTGGTCAGAATGAATCCTTACCAATCACCATCAAGGGCGTTCTTCTCGAGAATGCATGGAAAAAGACCAAGAGGAAGACCCAGGAGAAGATGAATAGATGCAGCGACAGAGACATGTAACAACAAAGGAAAATCACTAATTCAGACAATTCGAGCAGCACAAGAACGACAAATGATATAAACCACGACATCTTTTAGGTATCAGTGAAAAGAGAAAAGAAGAAGAAACAGAATCATCAACCAATCAAAGCTATTTATAATATAGGAGGTACATTATTAACCAATCAGAAGTCTTTATTATATAGAAGGCACAGTATAAACCAATCAAAGCTCTTCAGTCTTCATTTAGTAATTTAGATCTTAGACAAACTCTTTCCATCCATCTTTTTTGTGTGGACTTGTACTTATTTTCTCTCCCTGGAAAAAAAAAAAAAAAATATATATATATATATATATATATATATATATATATATATATATATATATATAGTACCATATAATATATAGTATACATAGCCTCAGTGCCCCAGTATCTAACGTCGTCCTTGATGATCAAAAGAGTCTAGGTTTGATTCCCAAATTTAGTTACATTTTTAATGGAACCGACAGGCTACGTGGTTCACCCCGACTATGAAAAATTGTACCAGATATTTTTTCTGGGAAGTAGAGGCGGCCTGGCTTGATACCAACCACATCATCCAAAAATGCGCCGCAGATCCTGGAAATCGACTGTCGTAGTCTCCGTCAGTCATAGTTGACTGTCGTAGCCTCCGTCAGTCATAGTTGACTGTCGTAGCCTCCGTCAGTCATAATTGACTGTCGTAGCCTCCGTCAGCCATAGTTGACTGTCCTAGCCTCCGTCAGTCATAGTTGACTGTCGTAGCCTCCGTCGGTCATAGTTGACTGTCGTAGCCTCCGTCAGTCATAGTTGACTGTAGTAGCCTACGTCAGCATAGTTGACTATAGTAGCCTCCGTCAGTCATAGCTGACTGTAGTAGCCTACGTCAGTCATAGTTGACTGTAGTAGCCTACGTCTGTCATAGCTGACTGTAGTAGCCTCCGTAAGTCATATTTGACTGTAGTAACCTCGTCAGTCATAGTTGATAGTAATTGCCTACGTCAGTATTAGTTGACTGTAGTAGCTTCCGTCAGTTATAGTTGACTAAAGATCCTCCGTCAGTTATAGTTGACTGTAGTAGTCTCCATCAGTTATAGTTGACTATAGTAGCCTCCGTCAGTCATAGTTGACTGTAGTGGCCTCCGTCAGTTATAGTTGACTGTACTAGCCTCCGCCAGTCATTGCTGACTGTAGTAGCTTCCGTCAGTCATTGTTGACTATAGTAGCCTCCATCAGTCATAGTTGACTGTAGTAGCCTACGTCTGTCATAGCTGACTGTAGTAGCCTCCGTAAGTCATATTTGACTGTAGTAACCTCGTCAGTCATAGTTGATAGTAATTGCCTACGTCAGTATTAGTTGACTGTAGTAGCTTCCGTCAGTTATAGTTGACTAAAGATCCTCCGTCAGTTATAGTTGACTGTAGTAGTCTCCATCAGTTATAGTTGACTATAGTAGCCTCCGTCAGTCATAGTTGACTGTAGTGGCCTCCGTCAGTT
The DNA here is from genome assembly GCA_032433765.1 of Megaustenia siamemsis. NCBI lineage: Eukaryota > Metazoa > Mollusca > Gastropoda > Stylommatophora > Ariophantidae > Megaustenia > Megaustenia siamemsis. The sequence continues at coordinate 11,446,902 of JAVIAB010000008.1, forward strand.
ATAGTTGACTGTACTAGCCTCCGCCAGTCATTGCTGACTGTAGTAGCTTCCGTCAGTCATTGTTGACTATAGTAGCCTCCATCAGTCATAGTTGACTGTAGTAGCCACCCTCAGTCATAGTTGACTATAGTAGCCTCCGTCAGTCATAGTTGACTATAGTAGCCTCCGTCAGTCATACTTGACTATAGTAGCCTCCGTCAGTCGCAGTTGACTATAGTAGCCTCCGTCAGTCACAGTTGACTATAGTAGCCTCCGTCAGTCATAGTTGACTATAGTAGCTCCGTCAGTCATAGTTGACTATAGTAGCCTCCGTTAGTCATAGTTGACTACAGTAGCCTCCGTCAGTCACAGTTTACTATAGTAGCCTCCGTCAGTCACAGTTGACTATAGTAGCCTCCGTCAGTCACAGTTGACTATAGTAGCCTCCGTCAGTCATAGTTGACTATAGTAGCCTCCGTCAGTCACAGTTGACTGTAGTAGTCTCCATCAGTCATAGTTGACTATAGTAGCCTCCATCAGTCATAGTTGACTATAGTAGCCTCAGTCAGTCGCAGTTGACTATAGACAAATCATAATAAATGAATATTGTCATAGAGGGAAACTTCCGAGGCGATAATCAGCGAATCAATTCAGAGGAAGAGGTATGTTTACAGCACTCAGAAAAAATGACAAATAATCAACAACAGAAACAAATATGGACCAAAGCAGTATCGAACCCGTACTCAGTGGCACAGCGCCTTGCCACAAAAATCCAAACGCTAGGGAACACTGCAGTTAGCTGAGCGGCAGTGTTCCTTGGCGTTTGGCTTCTCGTGGCAAGGCGCAGTGCCAGGAAGTACGGTTTCGATCCGGACTATATGTTGTTCTTTGCTTTTTTCTGTTGTTGCTGTTTATTTGTCGTTTTTTCTGAGTGATGTAATACATAGCTCTTCATCATATTATTCCCTGAATAAATTACGTTGTTTTAGCAGCGTGTAGATGTTCGGGAGGCCTGTGCAAATCATACCCTCCACGTTTGTAGCTTCCATGTGATACCAAAAATACGGCGCAGACATCGCATATGGATTGCATGTAGCCCTTTCTCCTGCTAAACCTAATTTGCCCAAGACTGCAGTTGTAATACCAATGATTCAATGAAGTGGCACGGTCAAGTTTGCGTCAACGTTCTCTGTACCGTTTTTTCGCTGGAAAGATGATTAGTTATATCTTTCTAATGCAGATAAGCGTATCGATCGGAAGTTCCACTGTAGGGATATCCCCTGGTGAAGCGGATTACGTGCGTGTGATCTGAAATCATCTACAGTGTGCGCAATAGTGTGTTCTGTGTTGACTGCATTATACGTCATCATTGGAATACCGGTCAATATGGCGGATAGGCGGCAAGAGGAAATTAAGGCTCAGTCTGAAAAGTGTTTCTTGTTGCAGTTTCCTCATATTCCAAGTCCGGATCGCTGTAGGAGCTACTGAGTTTATTGCTCTGTGCACACCGTGAGCTGTGCGTTTTATCCATTTTGATTGTGTTTCGATATCCCGGTTGCTTACGATGAATGAAGATATGGTATGAAGGGGAACAGATGGCTGTGCTCACTTTCTGTGTGGTTTTACGTTATGTCTTTTGGCGTGTGCTGAGACTGCTATGATGGGGACTGCAGCTACCTTTTTTTATTTGGGAGATGAGATATTAATTCTGATGATTCCACTAGCACGGCCTGGTGTGCAATTATGGATTTTAATTCGTTTGCAGTGATATCGGAGGTTCCATAAACATAACCATCAATGAAGTTTTATTTGTGATTTTAAACACCGCGTTTTGATATTTCTGTTTATGTAATGAATAAGCAGATACAATTTGGGTAAATGAAAGCTATATCTGCACATCAAATATTTAAATTGTTTTATGATATAGTAAAAAAAAAAGTAAAGTACCCCCGTCACGCCAAGTGGCGTATAGGAAATATGGTGTTAGTGACCCTATATTTTACAGACCTTCAGCACATGATTTTTAGGGTAATGTGGTCGGTATTACGCCCGTGCTGCTTACTTTCCCAGAAAAAATCCGGTACCCATTTAAGGATGGGTGAACCCGGAAGCCGTAGGTTGGGATCGAACCCTGCCCCTTGTCCTTTGTAGTCCAGTTCACTAACAACTGAGCTATCGCGGCTCCCAAATTTTTTAATGATATAATATTTAAAATTTATATTTTGAAAGCGTCAAATACATGGGCAGAATAACAACATAAGATGGTAGATGCAGAAATAAAATACAGATCAGCTCAGGCCAAAATAGCATTTCAGAAAATTAAAAACGTTTTATGCAACAAATCTATGTCCATAGAAGTGAGAAAAAGTGTTCATCGGTGTTATACAGAACTAATTCTGACCTATGGAAGCGAATCATGGACACTAGACAAAGCAAATGAAAAAAAAAAATAGAGGCCACAGAGATGGGATTTCTTAGAAGAATGTTGAAAGTTCCCTCGACAGCTGAAAGATCAACGAAGAAATTCTCAAAGAGGCCAACACAAAAAGGGAGCTCCTAAAAAACATCGGAAGAAAACAATCAACATTTTTCGGGCACAGCATGAGAAGAGGAAAGTTGGAATACTTGGTTACAACTGGCAAAATAAAAGGAAAGAGAGATCGCGGACGACAAAGAGAGAAGATATTAGATGGCTTGGTGTCATGGCATGGAAAACAGTCAACAACAAAATTGATACGATGCACGGTTGATAGAAGATTGTGGAGGGACATGATCGCCTACGCCAACCAATATGATACGTGATGATGATGACGATGCTTGACAAATAGCGATACAATTTTGAGTAATATTGTGATAATTACGTTAAATTGCGCCCATTTCATTCCACGCCCTACGGGGCTGCCTGCCTAACTGACCTATTGGTACAGCCGGCCTTAAGGATATATTTTTGGCATTGTTTGTTTTACTAAAAAGCATGTCTGTCTACATTGCCATATCGCGTAAGCGCGACGTTCTCCATTTTCTCTACAAAGTTATAAATAACATAGAATAGAGAAAGCAAGGACAGACCTCCTTCATCTCTTCGTATGTCACAATCAGTATTGGGTGATCTGGATTCTCCTTGAGGGTTTTGTCCCAGTGCCTATAGTAGTCGAAGAATGAACCATAATCCACTGAAACAGCAGTAACAATAAATCATATATTATATTACATTACATTACATTACATTATACTATACTATACTATACTATACTATACTATACTATACTATACTATACTATACTGTACTGTACTGTACTGTACTGTACTGTACTGTACTGTACTGTACTGTGCTGTGCTGTGCTGTGCTGTGCTGTGCTGTGCTGTGCTGTGCTATGCTGTGCTGTGCTATGCTCTACTCTACTCTACTCTACTCTACTATACTATACTATACTCTGCTATACTATACTATACTATACTATACTATACTATACTATACTATACTATACTATACTATACTATACTATACTATACTATACTATACTATACTATACTATACTATACTATAAACTATACTATACTATACTATACTATACTATACTATACTATACTATACTATACTATACTATACTATACTATACTATACTATATAGGGGGGGGGTCCAGAGGTAAGGCATCAACCTCACGATAAGAAGGTCCCAGATTGAGGCCAAAGTCGGTGGGTGTTCTCCACTTTGAATCGGCAATAACCTCCCTTGATTTCTGGATAGTGAGATCCGGTGTCCAGCCCTCTTGGATAACTGCCAAATAAAGGAAGCCCCTGTACATTAGCGCAAGTTAAAGAACTCTCCAGCGTCGGAAATCGACAAATAAAAGACCAAATATGGCCAGTGCCTTGGAAAAACTGATTGAAAATCTAACAAAGAACGACAACTCGACGGTTAAAAAAATGAAAGTATTTCTAAGTATGAGAATATCTGCCTGCATGGCGAGGGACACCTGAGCACGTGATTACCGGTATGAAAAACAGGAAAAGGCGATATTCAAAGAGCAGTCAGTCATTCGTTAATTCGCTACAGATAAAAACCTGAGTAAAGAAACAACAAGAAACTGCTCTATTTACATACACTGTCTGTGAATGGAGGACGAAAGATGCTGCCTGTTTTGTGGGAACTCAGAACCGTATTGTCATTAAGTCCAGTACATTGCCTGTTGACGTGGGTGAGCATGTACCTTCACATCTTTCTACTTCTATAGTTGTTTATTTTTTGAATTGTAAATTTCCTATCAACACATTTTATTAAGCTAATATTTCTATCATCCTACTTCCATCTGTCTCTTTCCCCATCATATGTTTGCCTGTTGTCACAATGTATCCCAACAATCCAATCTCAACATGTGACGAAATAATCATAATAATGGTGATAATTTTCTTCTGATGTTGTTATCACGCTTTCTTTTAGCTTTGATCTCTTTCGGAACTGCCCGCTGCTATTTTTATCTTTCCGTTGTATTATTCTTCTTAACATTCTACGGGAAAACCCCATTTCCGTAGCCTGCAACAACTTCCTTCTTTGCTGTCACGATGCCCAAGATTAATGTCCCTGTCACAAGACTGGTTCCACGTGTCAAATAAGAGCTCTTTTATTTTATTTTTTTTTAATTTTCATTCAGAATAACGCACCACTGTACCTCTGTGGTTAGTGAACTGCACTACAAAGGACAAGAGGTCAAGTTCGAATCTGATCGACGGTTTGCATGTTCACTCAGCCGTAAATGGGTACCTGATTTTTTTTTTTTTATTGTAAAGAAATTCAGCACAGACGTAATGATGACCACAGTACACTAAAATTAATGGGTCGAAGGTCCAAAATAAATATGGACAATAACTCTGTATACCCAAAACGCTAGTTGACGTGACGGGTCTCTTTTGTTTTCCCCCCTTTCTTTCCATTAACAACAATGTAGTCAAAAATATACATGAAGCCAAACCTTCCTATTTTATGGTCCTAATTACCTTGGCCATCGAGAAATAGGGGGAACCAACTCTGGAAGGAGCTCTTGTAATCATAAATCTGTGTGAGTGACATGTGGTGATTGTAGAAGGAGACTGCAACGTCTTGGGGTTTCTGTATGTGAACACAATCTTCGTCTTCTTCTCCGTGACCTGGTAAATAGATAATTAGAGTATTCAGCCTGTGCATTTGATAAGAGAAAGTTAAGAGAGAAAAGTAAGGTTCGACTCGATTCAAGAACTTGATAACTACAAAGATAATATCAAACTAATTTGTTAATGTCGTAGGCAGGAAAGTAGAAAATCGATTGAATCGAAATAAAATGCTACAGAAAAATTCTTAAATTTTCTTGGATAAAGAACAAGTGTAATACAGATATATAAGAAGTCATAAATATATATATATATATAAAGAGAAATGGCTTATAAGGACATAGTTACAGGGCAACGCAGGAGCATGCCAAGAAGGTGGTGGTCTCAATGCAACGAGGAGACCTTGAACAAGGACATGAGCGGGGAATCTGGCTCGGGACAAAGATTCTTTCTGTTGAGCTGTGATAGGAGATCTCGCTAGAGACAGATTCTTTCTGTTGAGCTGTGATAGGAGATCTGGCTAGAGACAGATTCTTTCTGTTGAGCTGTGATAGGAGATCTGGCTAGAGACAGATTCTTTCTGTTGAGCTGTGATAGGAGATCTGGCTAGAGACAGATTATTTCTGTTGAGCTGTGATAGGAGATCTGGCTAGAGACAGATTATTTCTGTTGAGCTGTGATAGGAGATCTGGCTAGAGACAGATTCTTTCTGTTGAGCTGTGATAGGAGATCTGGCTAGAGACAGATTCTTTCTGTTGAGCTGTGATAGGAGATCTGGCTAGAGACAGATTCTTTCTGTTGAGCTGTGATAGGAGATCTGGCTAGAGACAGATTCTTTCTGTTGAGCTGTGATAGGAGATCTGGCTAGAGACAGATTATTTCTGTTGAGCTGTGATAGGAGATCTGGCTAGAGACAGATTATTTCTGTTGAGCTGTGATAGGAGATCTGGCTAGAGACAGATTCTTTCTGTTGAGCTGTGATAGGAGATCTGGCTAGAGACAGATTCTTTCTGTTGAGCTGTGATAGGAGATCTGGCTAGAGACAGATTCTTTCTGTTGAGCTGTGATAGGAGATCTGACTAGAGACAGATTATTTCTGTTGAGCTGTGATAGGAGATCTGGCTAGAGACATATTATTTCTGTTGAGCTGTGATAGGAGATCTGGCTAGAGACAGATTATTTCTGTTGAGCTGTGATAGGAGATCTGGCTAGAGACAGATTCTTTCTGTTGAGCAGTGATAAGAGATGTGGGTAGAGACAGATTCTTTCTGTTGAGCAGTGATAAGAGATCTGGCTAGAGACAGATTCTTTCTGTTGAACTGTGATAGGAGATCTGGCTAGGGATAGATTCTTTCTGTCGAGATGTGATAAGAGATCTGGCTAGAGACAGATTCTTTCTGTTGAGCTGTGATAAGAGATCTGGCTAGAGACAGATTCTTTCTGTTGAGCTGTGATAGGAGATCTGGCTAGAGACAGATTCTTTCTGTCTCTAGTTGTGATAGGAGATCTGGCTAGAGACAGATTATTTCTGTCTCTAGTTGTGATAGGAGATCTGGCTAGAGACATATTCTTTCTATCTCTAGTTGTGATAGGAGATCAGGCTAGAGACAGATCCTTTCTGTTGAGCTGTGATAAGAGATCTGGCTAGAGACATATTCTTTCTGTTGAGCTGTGATAAGAGATCTGGCTAGAGACAGATTCTTTCTGTTGAGCTGTGATAAGAGATCTGGCTAGAGACAGATTCTTTCTGTCTCTAGTTGTGATAGGAGATCTGGCTAGAGACAGATTATTTCTGTCTCTAGTTGTGATAGGAGATCTGGCTAGAGACATATTCTTTCTATCTCTAGTTGTGATAGGAGATCAGGCTAGAGACAGATTCTTTCTGTTGAGCAGTGACAGGAGATCTGGCTTGAGACAGATTCTTTCTGTCGAGCTGTGATAAGAGATCTGGCTAGAGACAGATTCTTTCTGTTGAGCTGTGATAGGAGATCTGGCTAGAGACCGATTCTTTCTGTCGAGCTGTGATAGGAGATCTGGCTAGAGACATATTCTTTTTGTTGAGCTGTGATAGAAGATCTGGCTAGAGACAGATTATTTCTGTCTCTAGTTGTGATAGGAGATCTGGCTAGAGACATATTCTTTCTATCTCTAGTTGTGATAGGAGATCAGGCTAGAGACAGATCCTTTCTGTTGAGCTGTGATAAGAGATCTGGCTAGAGACATATTCTTTCTGTTGAGCTGTGATAAGAGATCTGGCTAGAGACAGATTCTTTCTGTTGAGCTGTGATAAGAGATCTGGCTAGAGACAGATTCTTTCTGTCTCTAGTTGTGATAGGAGATCTGGCTAGAGACAGATTATTTCTGTCTCTAGTTGTGATAGGAGATCTGGCTAGAGACATATTCTTTCTATCTCTAGTTGTGATAGGAGATCAGGCTAGAGACAGATTCTTTCTGTTGAGCAGTGACAGGAGATCTGGCTTGAGACAGATTCTTTCTGTCGAGCTGTGATAAGAGATCTGGCTAGAGACAGATTCTTTCTGTTGAGCTGTGATAGGAGATCTGGCTAGAGACCTATTCTTTCTGTCGAGCTGTGATAGGAGATCTGGCTAGAGACATATTCTTTTTGTTGAGCTGTGATAGAAGATCTGGCTAGAAACAGATTCTTTCTGACGCGCTGTGATAGGAAATCTGGCTAGAGACAGATTCTTTCTGTCGAGCTGTGATAGGAGATCTGGCTAGTGACAGATTCTTTCTGTTGAGCTGTGATAGGAAATCTGGCTAGAGACAGATTCTTTCTGTTGAGCTGTGATAGGAGATCTGGCTAGTGACAGATTCTTTCTGTTGAGCTGTGATAGGAAATCTGGCTAGAGACAGATTCTTTCTGTCGAGCTGTGATAGGAGATCTGGCTAGTGACAGATTCTTTCTGTTGAGCTGTGATAGGAGATCTGGCTAGTGACAGATTCTTTCTGTTGAGCTGTGATATGAAATCTGGCTAGAGACAGATTCTTTCTGTTGAGCTGTGATAGGAGATCTGGCTAGAGACAGATTCTTTCTGACGCGCTGTGATAGGAGATCTGACTAGAGACGGAGATTTTGTCTGTCGAGCTGTGATAGGAGATCTGGCTAGAGACAGAGATTCTTTCAACCGGGTGTGATGAGTGCAACCTTCAGCAAAGGGATACAACTTGATGTTAATAATGACACATTAAACAAACAAACACAATGAACAGCAACAGAATGATAATAAAGTACAACAAATCATGACAATAAATCTACAACAATTAATACTGTTCAAATGCGAGTTAATATTGGATCCGCGAAAGCTCAGTGGTTAGAGAACTGGATTACAAAGGACAAGAGGTGGGGTTCGATCCCAACCGAAGGCTTCCGCGTTCACCCAGCCATTAATGGGTACCGGATTTTTTTCTGGAAAAGTAAAGCGGCACGGGCGTAATACCGACCACATTACCCCAAAAATCATGTGCCGAAGGTCTGTAAATTTTATGGCCACTAACACCATATTCCCTATACGCCACTTGGCGTGACGGGGGTACTTTATTTAGTGAGAGGTTATGTACAAGACTTATCGATGAGCCCGCTCTGGCTGCCTCAGCCGTGATCGATCAGATCTGACATCATAAGTTCTACTATAAAATGACGTTTTAGGCATTAAAACCTTACCAGAAGACCATGTGTACAAATTTGCTCCTGTGACGTGTCTCCACCACAAAGTGGTAGACGAGCATGTGTACCTATATCCCAGAAGCTGTTCTAGTAGTAGACGAGCCTGTGTACCCATATCCCAGGAGCTGTTCTAGTGGTAGACGAGCCTGTGTACCCATATCCCAGGAGCTTTTCTAGTGGTAGACGAGCATGTGTACCCATATCCCAGGAGCTGTTCTAGTGGTAGACGAGCCTGTGTACCCATATCCCAGGAGCTGTTCTAGTGGTAGACGAGCCTGTGTACCCATATCCCAGGAGCTTTTCTAGTGGTAGACGAGCATGTGTTCCCATATCCCTGGAGCTGTTCTAGTTGTAGACGAGCATGTGTTCCCATATCACAGGAGCTGTTCTAGTGGTAGTAATGCTACCAAGGGATCACTCTAGCTAGACAGGTCTAAAGGCTGGAACCCCCCTACTCCATCTCTTCGCGATGCTTCCAGTAACATACCAATTTAATCTGACAAAACGAATAGGGATTTAAGAGCAAACCCGGCACTCAAAAATGTCGTGCTGAAGTGGGATGTTTTGGGCTCCAACGGTCGGAAGCTGATGATATTGTCCCACGTACAACGGAAATGGAGAACGTGCATATAAGCAAAACAACACAGGCTACCTAACAGGCTCCAGACCGTCATGACCTTGATTGTTCCGGGTACTGTCTTGCAGTCTCAAATCAGCCGCACAAGGCGGTTGTAGCTAAGCCTTCTGGTTCCATTAAAACATGAAGAGAATTTATGGCTCACATCACGGCCATATGGAATCTGAGAAGACTTCAAGTTACACCGTTCACTTCCTGGGCCTTGCATTCTCTTGATGTCTAGCGAACGTTAATATGTGGAGGTTAAGATGACTGCTGGGGAGGTCAACTGTTATGTTGATCGACACAATTCGTTTAACCAACAGCTCAGCTCACTTGACGAACTGTTACCTTGATCGAGATAATTCGTTTAACCAACAGTTCAGCTCACTTGACGAACTGTTATGTTGATCGAGATAATTCGTTTAACCAACATCTCAGCTCAGCTGATGAACCGTTATCTTGATCGATAATTCGTTTAACAAACAGCTCAGCTTACTTGACAAACCGTTATCTTGATCGAGATAATTCGTTTAACCAACATCTCAGCTCACTTGACGAACCGTTATCTTGATCGATAATTCGTTTAACCAACATCTCAGCTCACTTGACAAACCGTTATCTTGATCGAGATAATTCGTTTAACCAAAAGCTCAGCTCACTTGACGAACCGTCATCTTGATCGATAATTTGTTTAACCAACAGCTCAGCTCACTTGACGAACTGTTATGTTGATCGATAATTTGTTTAACCAACAGCTCAGCTCACTTGACGAACCGTTATCTTGATCGAGATAATTCGTTTAACCAACAGCTCAGCTCACTTGACGAACTGTTATGTTGATCGATAATTTGTTTAACCAACATCTCAGCTCAGCTGACAAATAGTTGAACAACTCTGTAACTCAAACAATGGACAGTTCTGCTTACTTGACAAACAGTTCACATTACGGATAACTCACCTGACAAACATCTCACCAGATAATTCATTTTTAAAAATAGCTCACATTCCCCATAACTCAAAATACAAACAGCTCTATGATCAATAACCCACCTGACAAACAACTCTATTACCAAGAAAATTAAACTGACAAACAGCTCACCTGAGCAATAACTCACCAAACAAACAACTCTTATGGCCAAAAACTTACTTAATAACTGAATTCAACTAACAAACAACTCTCTTGAACGATAACTCACCTGACCAATACCTCAAATACCATGAGAAGCAACTCACCTGATCAACAACTCATCTGACCAACAGCTGGAATCACCTGATAAACAACTCACATGACCAACAGGTCGACTCACCTGATCAACAACTCACCTGACCAACAGCTGGAGTCACCTGATAAACAACTCACATGACCAACAGGTCGACTCACCTGATCAACAACTCACCTGACCAACAGCTCGAATCACCTGATCAACAACTCACCTGACCAACAGCTCAACTCACCTGACCAACAACTCACACGACCAACAGGTCGACTCACCTGATCAACAACTCACCTGATCAACAACTCACCTGACCAACAACTCACCAGTTTAGGCATATACTCCCACCAAAGATGCGTGTTAAGAATGCGTCTTCCAGTATTCCGTTCCAGCAAATTCTTAGAAGCCATTTCCAAAAAGCAAACCAACTTTCCGTCCTCTGAGTGCTCAGTTTCATCGTACACTATCATCCTGAGAATCTCCCACATCCAATGACAGCCTACAACGAATAGAACATGAGCCAGATCATAAGGAAATCCAAGACTGAAACTGAACAAAAATATGTATGTAGTAATAGATAATTGTGCTTCATCGTTTGTTGCCGTTGTCCCTGTATTCTGAAGAAGGCCACAGACCGAAACGTCAGTATTGTGTTGTGTTCCTTCTTTGTACAGCTGTCACCATACCTTGGAGTGTCTAACCACTCCCCACCACTGGCTTCTTGCTACCAGCTTTACCGCAGCCTTGCAATTATTTGCCTGTTCCCCAGATTAGTCTGTTACTAGAGGCACCACGGAGAGGTGGAGCAGGGTCTGGATTGTTCTGGTTCACCGATCCTGGCGCAAGCCATCAGCTGTGGGTCGCTGACAACTTCCAGCTCTGCTGCTATGAGGCACGCCTTCGACTCCACTGAATTAAATAAACAAAGATGGACACTCGACAGCCCCAACAGACATATGTGAGGCAGGAATACTAGAGTCATTTTGAATATATTGGATATTAAAGGTAAACCAGTGAATTTTATATTGAAGCGTCTTACATGCAAAGATTCAATACAATTTGTGAGGCGATTACATATAATGATTCTATACAACTTGTGAAGTGATTTATATGCAAAGATTCTCTACAACTTGTGAAGTGACTTACAAACCTATCTTTTTGCAGCATACAAAGTAATATATACCCAAAGGTTTTTTTTGGTAACTTTATAGAAGTGACTTGTATTCGTTTATCTACGACTTATAAATTGGCATTTTTTTTTCGCCAGCTTTTACCTCTGACGAAGTCCCTAGGGACTGAATTTTGCGTGTCAATCAATTTTTCCTTGGCAGCCGTGTGCACAGGGGTCCATCGCTGCACAGGCAGATAACTCTGACTTCGGAGGTACTCATATTTTTTTTCCGTCGATGAGTAATTGACGTTTCAAGCCGGGCCTCGTTGCTATGTAAAAAAAAAAAAAAAAAGAGCCTCCCCCGTCACGCCAAGTGGCGTATAGGGAATATGGTGTTAGTGACCATAAATTTTACAGACTTTCGGCACATGATTTTTGGGGTAATGTGGTCGGTATTAAGCACGTGCCGCTTTACTTTCCCAGAAAAAATCCGGTACCCATTAAAGGCTGGGCTGCTGTGTAAGAGTACAACTTATTTTTCTGTTTCCTCTTCTTTCCTTCTCTCCCTTTACACTTTACTGGCTCTCTTTTTTGGTGCATTTCTCTTAAGATACCCCTCCCCCATGTCTTTCACATCTTCTTTATCTGTGCTTCTACCTGCTTTCTTCACATATGTACAGGGTGTCCGACAAAAAATGTACCTTTTTCATTATCCGTCCCCATGATGTGATATGAGGATGCTTTTTATGCCAAATATAATATAATATCTATTGAAAAATGTTATCCTTCGTTACAACATTTCAAAATTGGCGCCCTTCGTGATATTATATCGTATTATCTAGTCAAAAGTCAATTTCCTCCCATACTGGACGCGTGTTCTACTGCACAAAATTCTTTCTGTTGTTTTGTGGGCGCCATCTTGGAAAATCTGTGTGTATCGTACGGCGGGTATTTGAACTTAAAGTTTTTATGATTCAGTTACAATCAATGCATCGTACAAGTATCTGCACACACAAAGTAAAAAGAAAAGAGTACATTCTTTTTCGGATACTCTGTTTTGGCCATCTCCATTGACAACTTCTGTGGTGATTTCAAACAAAAGATCATGTCTTGGAATACCTGGATATCTCCTGGTTATGTTATAGAGCTTCTCCTGGTTATGTTATAGATCTTCTGGTTATGCTATAGAGCTTCTCATGATTATGTTATAGATCTTCTGGTTATGCTATAGAGCTTCTCCTGATTATGTTATAGATCTTCTCCTAGTTATGTAATAGATCTTCTCCTGGTTATGTTATAGATCTTCTCCTGGTTATGTTATAGATATTCTCCTTATTATGTTATATATTTTCTCCTAGTTATGTTATAGATCTTCACCTGGTTTTGTTATAGATCTTCTCCTGGTTATGTTATAGATCTTCTCCTGGTTATGTTGTAGATATTCTCCTGGTTATGTTATAGATTTTCTTCTAGTTATGTTATAGATATTCTCTTGGTTATGTTATAGATTTTCTCCTAGTTATGTTATAGATCTTCTCCTGGTTATGTTGTAGATATTCTCCTGATTATGTTATAGATATTCTCCTGGTTATGTTATAGATTTTCTCCTAGTTATGTTATAGATCTTCTCCTGGTTATGTTGTAGATATTCTCCTGGTTATGTTATAGATTTTCTCCTAGTTATGTTATAGATGAAGCAGACAGAAGGGCCTTATATGTTTCGGATGACGGAGTTACTCCCCCACCACCCACCACACTTTGATCTGTTTTTGATGAAAATATTTTTTTAAAAGGGAAAACGTCTTATTGTAACAGCTTTACGTAGGTGAGAAACAGAACAAAAGTAGATTAGCATTTCGGTCAAGTAGGCCTTCAGCTGGAACTATAAACAATAACATAAATATATATATATATATATATATATATATATATATATATATATATATAAGTATATACACAGAAATAGAAACAAGAAAAAGAGTTCTTAAATGTTACGTAGAGCCAGTCTTAACATACGGATGCGAATCATGGACAATAGGACAACAGACAAGAAAATCACTGGAGCTTGTAGAAATGTGGTTTACAGAAGAATGTTGAGAATACCATGGACAGCTAAGAAAAGTAATGAAGAGGTTCTGAGAAAGGTCAAAGCAAAAAGAGAGCTAATTTCCAATATTAGGAAGAAACAATCATCATTTTTTGGCCATGTAATGAGAAGAGAACAACTTGAATATATTGTAACAACTGGAAAAATTGAGGGACGAAGAGATAGAGGGAAGCAAAGAAAAAAAATACCAGACAGGTTAAGAGAATGGCTTGGCAGAAGGTCAATAACAGAAATGATAAATAACTGTCGAGATCGAAAGTTGTGGAGAGACATGATCACCTACGCCAGCAGGCCCGGCACTTGATGATGACTAAACAGTCACTTCTCCAGAGCAGACCAAGAAATTCTCCAGCTGTCCTGTGCGAACTCACACGAACTGTTCACCAACACTCACAAACAAGAACCGTATTGTGCAGACAAATCAAGTAAAGTGCCCCCGTCACGCCAAGTGGCGTATAGGGAATATGGTGTTAGTGACAATAAATTCTACAGACCTTCGCCACATGATTTTTGGGGAAATGTGGTCGGTAAAGCCCGTGCCGCTTTACTTTCCCAGAAAAAATCCGGTACCCATTAAAGGCTGGGTGAACCCGAGAGCTGTCGGTTGGGATCGAACCCTACCTCTTGTTCTTTTGTAGTCCAGTTCACTGACCACTGAGCTATCGCGGCTCCCTTTGTGCAGACACCCTCAACCAAATGGTAGAGATTAGCAGAGAGGCGCGTCAGGCAGAATGGCCTAATTAGTGTCGCGAGTAGTGATATGGCATTAAGGACCGTGGAATCTACGGCCAACCGAAGATTTTTACTTATATATTTAGTGTCCCCGAAGATTTTTTTTTTTATACATATATATTTCGTATACACGAGGGTAGTGGTGACCTCTCGTTGACCTCTCGTGATCTCTCGTCGTGGTGGGGACTCATGAAAGTGGGGCCGTGAAATGTGTCGTCGGGGTGACATAACTTTGTACTTTCAAAACATGCTTATAGTTATTCAAGGCAACTTTTAATATATACCTAAATTTCTTTGCATCTAATGATAACAACTTACTCAGTACTTGTCCGTAACACTTACACATGCCTAGTTATGTACACGAAGGCGCGTTAATGAGTTTAAAACGTGGAATCATCAGCATCATGAAATTTATTAATGTCCAAATTGACCGCTTATCCGTAATACGGATACCGGCGCGTTAATGACTTTAGCAGGTACCCCGTCAAAGACCCCGTTTCTCTGTGAAATTTTTCGCTTGAGTAACTTAAACCAGCCTAGTCGTATACTAGGGTAGTCGTCTACTATACGGTAAATTAATGGACTGTGATATTCTTTTAGTGTGTGTATGTCAAATGCGTAATTTTCATGACTAATAGTAGTATTTTATATTTAGTTTGGTTTTGACAGGGGGGCGTAAGTAACTTTCATGAGTAGTAAAGTTAGGGCCTGGCCTGTACTAGAATTCTATCCTTCCCTCCATTGTAACTTGTAGTTGAAGTAGTAGTAGTAGTTGTACCAGTAGTAGTAGTAGTAGTAGTAGTAGTAGTAGTAGTAGTAGTTGTTGTTGTTGTTGTTGTTGATGTTGTTGTTGTTGTAGTTATAGTAGTAGTTGTAGTTATATTAGTAGTGGTAGTTGTAGTGGTAGTTGGGGGCGTGACTGTCGTTTAGTAGAGTTATGACAGCGGCGTAACTTTCATGGTTGGTAATACTTTCGTGTAGTGGGGGTTATGACAGTGGCGTGACTTTTTTCATGCGTAGTTTAGTTAGGACTAAGGTGTAACATTCATGCATAGGTTAGGAGTGTACTAGAATTTCATGGAAGTGATCGACTTTACATCTGATCCATCTAGTGACCACGGTCGTCTTCCTTCCTTGCAGCCATGGTTGATAATACTTTCGTTTAGTGGGGCTTATGACAGGGGCGTGACTTTTTCATGTGTAGTACGAGATATGACAGATCTTATAGTTATTTTTATTCCTGACGACTTTAATGTAGGCCTAAAATTTCTTTGAAACTAATGGTAACATACAACTTACTCAGTGCTTGGCCAAGGTCATGCTACTGAGTTTAACAGCTGACCGGTGATGAGATTTCAGGGGTGTAATCTACTTGAGGAGTTCTGCGATTAACTTTTTGGACGTTGTGGCTAAGCATTTTGCTGAATTGAACAGCTGAATTGTAGAATGGAATTTATGTTGAAATACACACGAGTCTAGACCATCTACATCATCGAGTTTTAGCGACAAAACCAACTATGTCGACAAGAAGTATTCAAATGAAGCCTAAACGGTGACATTAAAGTAGAAAAACAGGAAAAGGCTAGGGACAAAAATTCCGTGGGAAGGCCAGGGGTAACGTCATAACCAGCAAAGGGGGAGAAGATCTAGAGAACACACCCTGGTTTCGATCGAATTTAGTGAGCTTGAATGATGGAAGGGCAGTCTGAATGACTACTCGAACATGGGACTCTGATAGTGTTATAGACCTGGCACTGGTGTTTTCTACCTTTGTATCGGTTTGCAAGTGGCATGTGCTAGGATTCCACGAAATCACAAGTAGGCGATCATGAGGGGAAGGTCATAACGCGACGAGGGAAGCTCAGAAGAAGCGGAGGAGAAGGTCATAAGTCTACGAGGGAAGCTCAGAAGAAGCAGAGGGGAAGGTCATAAGTCTACGAGGGAAGCTCAGAAGAAGCAGAGGGGAAGGACATAAGTCTACGAGGGAAGCTCAGAAGAAGCAGAGGGTAAGGACATAAGTCTACGAGGGAAGCTCAGAAGAAGCAGAGGGTAAGGACATAAGTCTACGAGGGAAGCTCAGAAGAAGCAGAGGGGAAGGTCATTAATCGACAAGGGAAGCTCAGAAGAAGCAGAGGGGAAGGTCATAAATCGACGAGAGAAGATCAGAAGAAGTCGAGGGGAAGGTCATAAGTCGACGAGGGAAGCTCAGAAGAAGTAGAGGAGAATGACACAAGTCGACGAGGGAAGCTCAGAAGAAGCAGAGGGGAAGGATATAAGTCGATAAGGGAAGCTCAGAAGAAGCAGAGGGGAGGGTCATAAGTCTACGAGGGAAGCTCAAAGTTGATGCCTTCACTGTGTGTTTTAGTCTCCTATGTTTGGCTAAAAAAACAACGAGTCGTATACGTGTGCTGACAAATGTCACAAATGTGTCGAATAAGGAGATGAGCACCACGCTATGCTTCAACAAACCGTTGCCCCAGTGGACTAGTCCTCACTCCAAGTGGTTATGCCCCGACAAGTACAAGACAAATCGACACTGGAGGGGACGAGTATACCTGAGGATAAGTGCCGATAAAGACCATCTATTGCACCACGAACTCAGCACAGGCAAATACTCCTGTGCTTTTTTAGACTGTTTTGTAAAGTTGACAGCACCTTGATTCTCCATATTTTCTTTAGTAGCTGTTGTAAAGTGCATCATCAGCACGTGCCATATTGGATAGCGTAGGCGACCATGTCCTTTCAAAATCTTCTATCTACAGTGCATCGTATCAGTTCTGTTGTTGACTGTTTTCCATGATGTCATTGTAGCAGTCACAGGTGTCATGTCATTGTAGCAGTCACAGGTGTCATGGCATTGTATGAGACGCATATGTCATGTCATTGTATGAGACACAGATGTCATGTCATTATATGAGACACATTTGTGACATTTGTCAGTACAAGTTTACGACTCGTAGTTTTTTACCCAAATACAGGAGACTAAAACACTCAGCGATGGCATCAACTTTGAGCTTCCCTCGTCGACTTATGTCCTTCCCCTCTGCTTATTCTGAGCTTCCATCGTAGACGTATGTCCTTACCCTCTGCTTCTTCTCAGCTTTCCTCGTTGACGTATGTCCTTACCCTCTGCTTCTTCTGAGCTTCCCTCGTTGACTTATGTCCTTCCCCTCTGCTTCTTCTGGGCTTCCCTCGTAGACTTATGTCCTTCCCCTCTGCTTCTTCTGAGCTTCCCTCCTAGTCTTATGTCCTTCCCCTCTGCTTCTTCTGGGCTTCCCTCGTAGACTTATGTCCTTCCCCTCTGCTTCTTCTGAGCTTCCCTCGTCGAGTTATGACCTTCCCCTCATGATCGCCTACTTGTGATTTCGTGGAATCCTAGTACATGATACTTGCAAAGCAATACAAAGGTAGCAAAAACCAGTGCCAGGTCTATAACACTATCAGAGTCCCATGTTCGAGTAGTCATTCAGACTGCCCTTCCATCATTCAAGCTCACTAAATTCGATCGATACCAGGGTGTGTTCTCTAGGTCTTCTCCCCCTTTGCTGGTTATGACGTTACCCCTGGCCTTCCCACGGAACTTTTGTCTCTAGCCTTTTCCTGTTTTTCTACTTTAATGTCACCGTTTAGGCTTCATCTGAATACTTCTTGTCGACATAGTTGGTTTTGTCGCTAAAACTCGATGATGTAGATGGTCTAGACTCGTGTGTATTTGCACATAAATTCCATTCTACCATTCAGCTGTTCAATTCAGCAAAATGCTTAGTCACAACGTCCAAAAAGTTAATCGCAGAACCCCTCAAGTAGATTCGCCCCTGAAATTTCATTACCGGTCAGCTGTTGACCTTACGAGCCGTAGCCGGCCCATAGGGCGTAGACCAAGATGCTCCTCTTATCTGGATTTTTGTTCTAGAAGTTTTCAATTCTTTTAAAGATATTTTATCAAATCTCGCCATTTGTCTCTGTTCTGTGCAAGCAGCTCTATCTCATTGAGGGAGCCGATTCCAGCTGCTCTTGCCTCTCTCAGCAATGTTCTTCTCAGTGTCTCTCTGGGTCTTCCTCTTTTTCCGCTTACCTGTCATTTCCCACATGAGGGCTTGCTTTGGTATTCGGTTATTACAACACACATACAGATATGTAATTTTTTTTATTTATTTGATTTTAACATTTTTAAAATAATTTTTAAAAATTTATTATTGATTAATTATTGATTATTGTTTATATTAAATACATATCTGTGTATGTGTTGTATGTCTGTTCCTGCTGAAGGCCCGTTGAGCCGAAGCGTCGTTCCAATTTGTGTGGTTCACTTATTACATGAAGCTTTAACCAAACCGGTTCTTTTTTCTATGTTTTCTTATCTACTCCGTGTTGCAACAATTAGGCGCTACACACACACACACGAACACTACAGACGCATTTCCTTTTATTTCTAACACAGTGATCGTGTTCCTGTTTAAATTGCGATGCAAAATCTCATTTTTGACGAATCATTTTCAAACTGTGACAGTTTGTGCTAGAAATGTAAGAAAGATCAATACATGTGAGATGCGCTGTTTGAGAAAAGTAACAAACAACACAAGAAAAGACAGAATACCAAATGAAACCATAAGAAAAATGGTAGGAACTAAACCATGCAAAGAATATATAGAACAATAACAACTTAAACAGCTGGGCCACCTGGTCAGAATGAATCCTTACCAATCACCATCAAGGGCATTCTTCTCGAGAATGCATGGAAAAAGACCAAGAGGAAGACCTCGAAGAAGATGGATAGATGCAGTGACAGAGACATGTAACAACAAAGGAAAATCACTAATTCAGACAGTTCGAGCAGATCAAGAACGACAAATGATATAAACCACGACACCTTTTAGGTATCAGTGAAAAGAGAAAAAGAAGATTGAGGAAATGTCGGGGTTGGTATATGGCAAGCGCCATTCACAGTATTTAAGTACAACAAATCTCTATTTAAAAAAGGGAGACAACATTACGAACCAGTTTTCGGGTACCCAACAATGATGATATCGTCATCCCTTATGAGCAGGTCTCTGACCTTCGTCACGCTATCCTGACCAACCGGTGGTACAAACTTTCCATTGACGAGACCAATCTTTCGAGTGTTACCCTCATTGTCATAGATTAACATGTCCGCTGGGTACCCTGTCTCCGTTCTTTCCTGTGTGAGCTGAAACGCAGAAGTAGGAAAATGAATTGAGTTAATTAGTTATTGAGTTAATGAGTTATTGAGTTTTTTGCGGGTCATCATCATTGCACTCCGAACTTGTCCATAGGTGCTCAGATCACTAAATTTATCGTTTCTGCAAATGCCCATCTTAACTCCCATCTCTTTCATCCGAAGAAGTGGCGTGGACTCATGGTTGTCGAAGTCCCGTGCCCTTCCCACATCTCGGGGGGCACTGATGATGGCAGCCCGATCCATTGGTTGATCGTCCTCAACGACACCGAAACTAGCCAACTGTCCGCTCTTTCAATTCCCCGTACTCCCGCATGGCCAGGGACGTAGAGAAAGGTGACTTTTACGTATTTTTAACTTCTGCAATAATTCTAACCATTGCTTGCGTACAGAGTCAGCCTCCACTTTTTTTTTTTTTATCATTCTCATCGAATCACTCTGTATACAGGCGTGGGTGTAGTCTTGTGACTCTAACCATACGAATGCCTTGGTCACTGCTATCACCTCCATCGTCATTCTACTCATGGCCATAACGTATGCACCACTGTCTTCCATGACTATTCTGCCTGCCGAGCGTGGTGTAAATGCCCGTGCACTACTTTGGTGTCGTATTACAGATCCGTCTGTATAGATGACTGCATCTTTCTCATCGGTGTTATCCCAGATGAGACCGTTGACCTCCGCATTGACCACTACTGAGTTCTGTCCCCTACATTTCCTATCGAGTGTGACTTGGAAAATTAATTTACGATTATAAGAGAACAAAAGATTAGTTTATATTTTTTGAGAAAGAAGAATATAAGGTAAATTTAGTGGGTTTTAATGCTTTGTTTTGTGGTTTATTTGCACCTTTCGGCCCAAAACATCCGCTGAAATTTTTGACCACCGGATTGCTTTCCTTCTTCGATACCTATTCGCCAGACTGGAATTTTTGTTTTCAGAAGCACCATTGGGAGATGGATAAGGGTCTTGATAAGCTCTGTTGATCCTGACACAGACCATCAGCTATGGGTCGCTGGCCGCACTCGACTCAGTTGCTGGACGGGGCCTCTTTGCGGATGATGAAAAAGCCAGACACAAAGATATAGGATGAATTGATGTTTTTGAGATCTTACATTTTATTATTAGGTGAATTTATATTTTTTTAGATCTTGTGTTTCATGATAAGATGAATTAATTTTTTTTATAAAAATAAGAAAATAATGAATTATATTTTTGACACATAATAATATCAGATGAATTACTTTTCCTTAAAGAAAAAAAACAATACAAAATTTAAAAGAAAATACTAGAAATGACAAATAAGAATATATCCCGCTAAAAAAAAAAAAACATTGTTACATTGATCATTCAGTGGTTCAAAAGAGGTGGGTAAAGTGTAGCAAAATGGTGGAATTGAATAGTTTGGGCCAGACTTGAGGTATCCGGCAAAAGATAACTACGGATGGTGAAGAAAGGAGTTCCATTGGTATCCTACAATACGCGAGAGGTTTTCACTTTGTGATCAAGTTTAGGTGGAGACATGGTCTAGTATAGGTGGAGACGTGATATAATATAGGTGGAGACATGGTATAGTATAGGTGGTGACGTGGTCTAGTATAGGTGGAGACGTGGTATAATATAGGTGGAGACATGGTCTAGTATAGGTGGTGACGTGGTATAATATAGATGGAGACATGGTCTAGTATAGGTGGAGACGTGGTCTAGTAAAGGTGGAGACGTGGTCTAGTATAGGTGGAGACGTGGTATAATATAGATGGAGACATGGTCTAGTATAGGTGGTGACGTGGTATAATACAGGTGGAGACAAGGTCTAGTATAGGTGGAGACATGGTATAATATAGATGGAGACATGGTCTAGTATAGGTGGTGACGTGGTATAATACAGGTGGAGACATGGTCTAGTATAGGTGGAGACGTGGTATAATATAGATGGAGACATGGTCTAGTATAGGTGGTGACGTGGTATAATACAGGTGGAGACATGGTCTAGTATCGGTGGAGACGTGATATAATACAGGTGGAGACGTGATCAAGTATAGGTGCCCACGTGGTATAATATAGGTGGAGACATGGTCTAGTATAGGTGGAGACGTGGTATAATATAGGTGGAGACATGGTCTAGTATAGGTGGAGACGTGGTATAATATAGGTGGAGACGTGATCAAGTATAGGTGGAGACGTGGTATAATATAGGTGAAGACATGGTCTAGTATAGGTGGAGACGTGGTCTAATATAGGTGGAGACATGGTCTAGTATATGTGGAGACATGGTATAATATAGGTGGAGACATGGTCTAGTATTGGTGGAGACGTGGTATAATATAGGTGGAGACGTGATCAAGTATAGGTCGATACGTGGTATAATATAGGTGGAGACATGGTCTAGTATAGGTGGAGACGTGGTATAATATAGGTGGAGACATGGTCTAGTATATGTGGAGACATGGTATAATATAGGTGGAGACATGGTCTATATAGTATAGGTGGAGACGTGGTCTAGTATAGGTGGAGACGTGATCAAGTATAGGTGGAGACGTGGTCTAGTATAGGTGGAGACATGGTATAATATAGGTGGAGACATGGTCTATATAGTATAGGTGGAGACATGGTCTAGTATATGTGGAGACGTCATCAAGTATAGGTGGAGACGTGGTCTAGTAAAGGTGGAGACGTGGTCTAGTATATGTGGAGACGTGATCAAGTATAGGTGGAGACGTGGTATAATATAGGTGGAGACATGGTCTAGTATATGTGGAGACGTGATCAAGTATAGGTGGAGACGTGGTCTAGTATAGGTGGAGACGTGGTCTAGTATATGTGGAGACGTAGTATAATATAGGTGGAGACGTGATATAATATAGGTGGAGACATTGTCTAGTATAGGTGGAGACGTGATCAAGTATAGGTAAAGACGTGGTAATATAGGTAGAGACATGGTCTAGTATGGGTGGAGACGTGGTATAATATAGGTGGAGACATGGTCTAGTATAGGTGGAGACGTGGTATAATATAGGTGGAGACATGGTCTAGTATAGGTGGAGACGTGATATAATATAGGTGGAGACATTGTCTAGTATAGGTGGAGACGTGGTATAATATAGGTGGAGACGTGGTATAATATAGGTGGAGACATGGTCTAGTATAGGTGGAGACGTGGTATAATATAGGTGGAGACATGGTCTAGTATAGGTGGAGACGTGATCAAGTATAGGTGGAGACATTGTCAAGGTATAGGTGGAAAAGTTGTATAATGTAGGTGGAGACATGGTCTAGTATAGGTGGAGACGTGATCAAGTATAGGCGGAGACATGGTCTAGTATAGGTGGAGACAAGGTCTAGTATAGGTGGAGACATGGTCTAGTATAGGTGGAGACGTGGTCTAGTATATGTGGAGATATGGTATAATATATGTGGAGACGTGATAAAGTATAGGTGGAGACATGATGAATAACATAATTGCAAGAAGATGTAAACAACATGAAGAGATAATAATCTATAAATTGTCCTTTCCAGCAGAAGACTGCAGGAAGGACATATATTTTTTTAGATTCTCCGTGTCGAACGATCTTTGTTAGTAAGTGTCAGACTTTGCACAGGGCCCGTAGTCGTATCTCACCATACGTCCCTGTTCTTGCCGAGCCTCTCAACTACGACAAGGGAGCTGATACCTGCCGGTGTTGTCCCTCGCCACCGTCTTTATTTTAATGTTTCTCTAGGTCGTTCTCTTATTCTTCTACCCGGGGGTTCCACTTTGAGGGCTTGTTTTGAAAATCTCTTGTTGTCTCTTCTCATTACATGAAGTACATATGTCCAGTTTCTTAAGATAATAATGCACAATGTAAAATAGAAAAAAATAAGAACAGAGACTGCAAGAAGCTAGAACAAACGTTAAAATAAAAACGGGATGCCGTGTGAAGCGTAAAATATTTTTAAAACAAATTGTTAAACATGAGATGAAACAGAAGTTAAACATGAGAAGAAACAGAAATTAAACAATGAGATGAAACAGAACTTAAACACAAAGATGAAAGAGAAGTTAAACATGACATTAAATATAAGTTAAACATGAGATGAAATAGAAGTTACACATGACATTAAATATAAGTTAAACGTGAGATGAAATAGAAGTTAAACATGACATTAAATATAAGTTAAACATGAAATGAAATAGAAGTTAAACATGACATTAAATATAAGTTAAACATGAGATGAAATAGAAGTTAAACATGCCATTAAATATAAGTTAAACATGAGATGAAATAGAAGTTAAACATGCCATTAAATATAAGTTAAACATGAAATGAAATAGAAGTTAAACATGACATTAAATATAAGTTAAACATGAGATGAAATAAAAGTTAAACATGACATTAAATATAAGTTAAACATGAGATGAAATAGAAGTTAAACATGACATTAAATATAAGTTAAACATGAGATGAAATAGAAGTTAAACATGCCATTAAATATAAGTTAAACATGAAATGAAATAGAAGTTAAACATGACATTAAATATAAGTTAAACATGAGATGAAATAGAAGTTAAACATGACATTAAATATAAGTTAAACATGAGATGAAATAGAACGCATAATAGAAGACGTAAACACAAATGTACAAGAAGCAGTGATGCAAATAACATACGAAGCATATACATTTGTTTAGACTTAAGACCAGCTAACCCTGGCCTATACACACACACTGCAATTAAAATATAATAACCGAGAGCTTTACACACGCCTGGGGCGCTGCCTTTTCTGTGCTGTTTGTTCATTTAAATGTCGCCATTATGGGGCTGCATTAAAATCAAAAGTTAATGGGCTTGGGAGGCAAGAGGTGTACTTTCCTCACGACGGAACAATTTCGGAATCAAAGTTGAAAGCTGTCAGCGAATCATAGCTGATGTATCGGTTAACCAAAACTATCATGATTCTACTCCACCTCGTCGCGGTGCCCCTAGAAATAGATTAATCAGGCTAGTCTGGCAAATGAGTAGTATTAAAAAGGGAAGCAAACCCGGTGCTAAAAATACCGTGCTGAAGTCGGATGTGCTGGGTCGAAATGTTCAAATATCACAGTTTTACTGTAAACCACAACACAAAGCAAACACGCCAACTAACATTCCATTAAGGAAAGATGACGAAGAGGTCTTTTCATTTACTCATCGGGTGATAGATACCAAGCATCATCATCGTGTGCCCTCTCCGCAACGAAGGTTGGCTACCATGGATCGCCATTCTACTCTGTTTCTTGCTTTGATGGTGCAGGCTGACATAGATTGACTTGTCCATCTTTACTCGTTACTCGTCCATGTTAGTCTTGGTCTGCCTCTGCCTCTTTTACCTTGTATTTTTCCTTCCAATATTACTTTTAGTAGGCTGTTGTGTCTTTTAACATGCCCCAAAAATTTAATTTGTCTTGTCTTAATTGTATTCAGCAGTTCTCTTTTTATTTTCAGTTGTTTTAAAACTTCATCGTTTGTTATCTTTTTTTCCATCCAATTCTACCTATTCTTCTATAAATCCACATTTCAAAGGCTTCAATTTTCTGTTCTGTTTTCTTGTTTAATGTCCATGTTTCTGCACCATACAGGAATATTGAGAAGATGTAACATTTTGTCATTCTTAGTTTCAGCCCTGCTGATATTTGTTTTGTTGTTAGTATATTTTTCATGGCATTAAAATTACTTGTTGCCATACCTATTCTTTTGATACCAAGCATAACCTCGGTAAACAAATTTCTGACTTTATTTTTATCATAAACCAATACCAAAAATCAATTTTTGTACCAACTACGTGTTATTAGTGCCAGAATTGGACGCTGGACTCTAGAACAATAAGAAAGATAACGACCACCGAAATGAAATGTGTCAGAAGAATGACAGGAAACAGTTTAAGGGACAGAGTAAGAAACACTGACATGAGGAAGAAACTCGAAATTGAACCAGCCATCCAATACATAAAGAAACAACAGATAAATTGGTTCGGCCACATAACAAGACAAAAAGTACTAACAATGACTCAAAGAGCCATAAACAAACGCTACGAAAACGCCAGATTAAGAGGAAGACCGAGAAAGAGATGGATAAAGGGAATATTAGAGTCACTAGGAGGGATAACACCAGAAGAGGCCAACAGAAGAGCAGATAATCGCAGATTGTATCTTCCCTCGACGCTAAAGGCAATGGAGGAAGGATAGAAGAAGAAGAAGAATACCGAAGATTGTTTATTGTTTGTTCTCAAATAAAACGTCGGAACGGCGTAGTGCTGGCCTCACTGACTATAAACACGATGTCGATATTTGTTTATTGTGGACATTAACTTCTCTGTGCATCACTCTCCGAGTTCCTTCATTTTCTTCTTCTTATCTGTCCTTCAATACAGGAAGAAGTCGACAACATTGGTGGAGGGAACACATTTTTGGCACCTCAACATGATGTTGCACGTCATTGTTCGTCTCCTTATCTCTCTCTCGGAAATTCTTAGTAAGAGTATCAGATATCGCATGTCAAAACCTTTCGTCATGTTTCATGTAAAAAGTAAGTAAAGTACCCCCGTCACGCCAAGTGGCGTACAGGGAAATATGGTGTTAGTGACCCTATATTTTACAGACCTTGAGCACATGATTTTTGGGGTAATGTGGTCAGTATTACGCCCGTGCTGCTTTACTTTCCCAGAAAAAAATCAGGTACCCATTTAAGGCTGGGTGAACCGGAAGCCGTCGGTTGGGATCGAACCCTACCCCTTGTCCGTGGTAGTCCAGTTCACTAACCACTGATATGGCTCTCATGTGTCTTGTGATACATATATATATAAAGCTTTGAGATGGGATTTCTAAGTAGAATGTAAAGAGGAAATAGTTCAGTGTTCCTTGCTGCAGTTTCCTCATATTCCAAGTCCTGCTTGTTGCAGGAGCTACTGAGTTAAGTACTCTGTGCACACCGTGAGCTGTGTGTTTCATCCGTTTTGATCATGTTTCGATATTCCAATCGTTTACGATGAATGATGATATCATATGACAAAGAACAGTTGGCTGTGATCACTTTCTGCGCGGTTTCGCCTTATGTCTTTTGGCGTGTGCTGAGACTGCTATGATGGGGTCTACAGGTACATTCCTTTGTTTGAGAGATGAGATAGTAATTCGGATGATTCCAATGGCACGGGCGGTTGAGCAATTATGGATTTTAATTCGTTTACAGTCATACCGGGGCTTCCATAACCAATGAACACATATACATAAATAATAATAATAAATTGAGAGAGAGAGAGAGAGAGAGAGAGAGAGAGAGAGAGAAAGAGAGAGAGAATTCTACACCTACTAATATAAATAGAGGAGTAAGACAGGTATGCATTTTGTATCCAAGCTTGTTTAATTTATCATCATCATCATGTGCCATACCAGTTGGCGTAGGCGTCGTGCCTTTCCCCTGTATTCTATCTATCCACTGTGTATCGTATCAATTCTATTGTTGACTGTTTTCCATGCCATGAAAACCTCAAGCTATCTAATATTTTCTCTCTTTGTCGTCCGCGATATCTCTTTCCCTGTATTTTTCCAGTTGTAACCAAGTATACCAACTTTCCTCTTCTCATGATGTGCCAGAAAAATGCTGATTGTTTCTTTCTGATGTATTTTAGAAGCTTCCTTTTTGTGTTTGCCTCGTTGAGAATTTTCTCAATGGTCTTTTTAGCTGTGCAGGGAACTTTCAACATTCTTCTGAGAAATCCCATCTCTTTAGCCTCTAATCGTCGTTTCATTTTCTTGTT
The DNA here is from genome assembly GCA_032433765.1 of Megaustenia siamemsis. NCBI lineage: Eukaryota > Metazoa > Mollusca > Gastropoda > Stylommatophora > Ariophantidae > Megaustenia > Megaustenia siamemsis. Next base: position 11,474,401 of record JAVIAB010000008.1, read on the forward strand.
TACTGTCAATGATTCACTTCCATATGTAAAAATTGGCTACATATAGCACCAATGAGCTCTTTTTCTCACTTCTATTGACATAGATTTGTTGCATAAGACGTTTTTCATTTGTTCAATTTGTACAATAATCGATAACCTAAGATATGCTGATGATACTGTATCACTAGCAGACAATCATAAAGATCTACAATAATTACTTAATGAAATAAACATGACAAACAAAAAAAATATAGCTTAGATATAAATATCAAAACATATACAATTATGATAATAAACAAAGATAATACTCAAAACCGACAAGTGGATATCAAAGTTGAAGGAATAGACCTGGAGACAGTTCAGAATTACAATTACTTTGGACATACTATAACCAGTGATGGAAAATTTAAAACTCAAATAAAGAAATGAATAGGAATGGCAACAAGTAATTTTAATGCCATTAAAAATATACTAAAATTAAAACAAATAACACCAGCGCTAAAAATAAGAATACCAAAATGTTGTTATATGTGTTCAAAATTCCTGTATGGTAGGGTGACCATTTTTTCCCATGGTTTCCGGGGACATTTGTCATATTTTTTACATTTCATGTGATTTTTTTGCTTATTTCTGAGACTATCCCTCAAAATCGGGGACGAACGATATATATATATATACAGTAAAGTCTCGATTATCCGGAATGCTCGGGGAAGAACCCATTCTGGATAATTGAATTTTTCTGGATAATCGAGAGTAAGAAAACCAAACTCAAAATTTATGAAAAAAACATGATTGAAAAATTGCAATGCTCAGAAATATTTAAATTCGTGTGACATTCACTAGCTTTCTCTATCAACATGGGTCCTGATATTGGCATTCCTTTTCTTCCTCTTTCTAAAAACCACACATAAAGGACGTCGTCGAGTTTTTCAAATTTTGGCCGTTTCATACTTCGTCTCTGGTGTATATTGTTGCTGCTTTCAGACTCCGACGCAAACTTAAACAACTCATCTTTTTGATTTCGTATGTCATATAATGTTGAAGAGGCTATGCCAAATTCAGTCATCAAAACGTTGCGATTAACGCCTTTTTCAAGTCTACTAGCGATTTCAATCTTCTGGTTCAGTGTCAATACAGTTCGCTTGCGTTTACCTTTGCGGGAAATTGAGGTGTGGTTTGCACTCGCAGAGGCCATTATTTAACACAAAAATGTATTCCGTTAAAAAGTATGCACACATGCGTTTATAGCATATCATGTATAATTTATACTGATGGAACGAATTTCAGCTTGCACAAATGTCTGAGACAAACTAACGTCAAACTCTGTATCTTACTCTTTTTGAATTTCCAGTCGGTAATTTTTGAACCCCTCCCCCTTTCTTCTCACCATCTCTATGTCACTGCACGCCGGCTGCTCAACCTTTGATTTATAATCATCAAAGTTATGGGCTCTTCAATTTTCACAAACAATACGTCTGCTTCTAATGTTCGGTCAGACTGTCAAACGCCATATTTTTGACAAATTCATGACCAACTTTAGATCTAAAGCAGGCTATGAGAAAATTAAGCAAATTTGTAAAATCATGTAGATAAGTGTTTTTGGCACGACTAAGATTTCCCGACAAAAACATTTAGTCGGGGGAAAAAGTGAAGATATAGACTGTCTGTCGCTTTTACTTGGAATATTTGGAGACACAATGTCTGGATTGAATAAAATATGTTCGCTCCTATTTGAAGTATATTACTGTAAATACACTATTGTAAACGCAATATTGTGTAATGATAGAGCCTGTAGAAGTAAGCGCAGCGCACAAACCGTGTTGTAGCGTTTTCGATTTCCGGATAAAGGCATTTAATTTAACTGAACAAAACATGATTCAAGCTTTCTCCCTATAATAATTAAAAAAAAAAAAAAAGTCCGTTAAATTGAGAATTCCGGATTATTGAGTACCGCATAATCGAGACTTTACTGTATATATATATATATATATATATATATATATATATATATATGTGTGTGTGTGTGTGTGTGTGTGTGTGTGTGTATATACATATATATATTTATTTATATATATATTTATAATATGTGTGTGTGGGTGTGTGACTGTGCGCAAGAAATTTTGTAGGTGCAAAAAAAAAGATAACTTTAAATTTCATAATAACTGTTCATTTGCTGTTTGATTTTATTTTTGTTAATATTCACGGTACTTATGCGATACACGCACTTAATGACATTACAATAGCTAGTTGTGTTTCTCAATTTAAAAAAAAATATTTAAAATAAAAAAAATGTAAACAACATATAGATATCAATTGCAGTATTAAAGTAATGTTTACAGTAACTTATTTATACTGAAGAGGTTGTTGCCTCGGCGTGGTACTTGTTTTTTGAGTGTATCTTTCTCAAGATCTCATGATTTGAAGCAAGTTTTTCACTGAAGCTTTCACACGATAAATTAATGTTAGTTTTTACTGTTGGCGACTTTGGCGAGATACTTTGGCGGGAAATGTCCGGAAAGGCAGGGGTGGGGGGAGAGAGAGTGTCTGCTTTTTTTTTTTAATTAAACCCATCCCAATAGAAGTGAGTGGTGGGAATAGAAGTGACGTAGCACCGCGCTTCAAGAGTTCAAAGAGCTATCTCCGACACAACGCGTCCAAGTCTTCTCTTTTATCTTCTTGCTAATGCCGCTCAGTCTGGGATAAAGAAACACAACTCAGTAACGTCCCGAGTCCTAGTGATTACTTTAAAAGAGGGCCGACTCCGTGTATGAACATTTATTTATTCACTGAAATCGGGGACAAAATCAGGGACACATTTCTTTCGGGGACAACTTCTACATTCCGGGGACTGTCCCCGGAAATCGGGGACGAATGGTCACCCTACTGTATGGTGCAGAAACATGGACATTAGACAAGAAAACAGGACACAAAATTGAAGCCTTTGAAGTGTGGATTTATGGAAGGATTGGATAGAAAAAAAAAAGAAAACAAATGGTGAAGTCTGAAAACAACTAAAAATGAAAAGAGAACAACTAAACACAATTAAAACAAGACAAATGAGATTTCTGGGCCATGTTAAAATACACAGCAGCCTACTAAAAGTAATCTTGGAAGGGAAAATACAAGATAATTGAGGCAGAGGCAGACCAAGACTAACATGGATGAGTAACATCAAAAGACGGACAAACCAGCCTATGACAACCTACACCATCAAAGCAAGAGACAGAGCGGTATGGCGCTCCATTGTAGATAATCTTCGATGCGGAGACGGCACTCAGTGATGACTCTATATATATATATATATATATATATATATATATATATATATATATATATATATATATATATATATCGAGTCAGCGTTAAATTACCAGTAATGAGAGATTATTTTTGGGACCGACAAGCTCTGGGGTTCACCCAGCAAAAATGGATTCCAGAGATTTCTGTGTGAAATAAAGCCGACCTAACGTGATAACACATCACCCACAAATTCGCTATTGGTCATATAAAAATGTAGTCACTAACAACATATTCCCAAACGCTCAGTCTATTTTTATTATTTTTCAGAATCTCATAGTTAATATCTGACACCTTTTGTTTTCAGAATCTCCCGGATTAATATCTGACATCTTTTGTTTTCAGAATCTCCCGGATTAATATCTGACATCTTTTGTTTTCAGAATATCTCAGATTAATATCTGACGTTTTTTGTTTTCAGAATATCTCAGATTTATATCTGACGTCTTTTGTTTTCAGAATGTCTCAGATTAATATCTGATATCTTTTGTTTTCAGAATATCTCAGATTAATATCTGACGCCTTTTGTTTTCAGAATATCCTGGATTAATATCTGACGTCTTTTGTTTTCAGAATATCCTGGATTAATATCTGATATCTTTTGTTTTCAGAATATCCTGGATTAATATCTGATATCTTTTGTTTTCAGAATATCCTGGATTAATATCTGACGTCTTTTGTTTTCAGAATATCCTGGATTAATATCTGATATCTTTTGTTTTCAGAATATCCTGGATTAATATCTGACGCCTTTTGTTTTCAGAATATCCTGGATTAATATCTGATATCTTTTGTTTTCAGAATATCCTGGATTAATATCTGACATCTTCTGTTTTCAGAATTGTTATTGTTATTGGCTATGGAAGGCCTCGGTCTCACAGCAAACGAATTAAAATCCATAATTGCTCAACCGCCCGTGCCAGTGGAATCATCCGAATTACTAACTCATCTCCCAAACAAAGAAAGGTAACTGTAGTCCCCATTGTAGCAGTCTCAGCACACGCCAAAAGACATAAGGCGAAACCGCGCAGAAAGTGAACACAGCCAACTGTTCCCCGTCATATGATATCATCATTCATCGTAAACAAGCGGGATATCGAAGCAGGATCAAAACGGATGAGACACACAGCTCACGGTGTGCACAGAGCACTTAACTCAGTAGCTCCTGCAACAAGCCGGACTTGGAATATGAGGAAACTGCAAGAAGGAACACTTTTCAGACATAGCCTTCAATGGTCCTGCCGCCTATCCACCATATACCATGGGAGTTTACGTCCTCCCGAAAATGATGATCGTCGTAGCACGTTATGATGTTAGGCCATCATTGATGACTCTAATTCCAAACAGACACACAGTGGTGGTAAGTTATCATTTCCAATCCAACAGAAGCCACATGACCTGTAGTTAGTAAGCACAATTGATGATGTTCTCCGCTCCCTTCTTGTAGCTGCCGCCACACGATTCTGATGTCTCATTAACTTGGACATCATTCCAGAACAATGTCAGATTAACATTCCATAGATATGGCTTTGCTGATGAAGTGCTTGGTGCAACAGTTGTATCACTCATACTGGAGGCTCCTGGTCTATGGTCATTAATATCACAGACGGCACATGATGTTGTTATATTCAGAATTTCTTTCAGGGGTGTAAATACGTGGCACACACATGGAGAGTGGTTTGTGGTCACAGTAATCCCATTAAAGGCAATTCTAGGGTAGCATGGCATAGCTGTTTCAGAACAGCACAATCCTGTGATGTTTTCTGTGTTCGCTATAAAACTGCTGCTGCTACCCAATCCTGACCAATTATAGGTGTGGACATTATTCACTTGCAATGACAAAACTGCTTTGTTTACATCATAAACCTCTGGAAGCGAATCATTTATGGGACTAATAGTACAATTTATTCTTCCATCGGGGATATCTTCATTGAGTCCCCCCAAAAAAAAAGTTCTTTGGTTAAAAAGCACATATGCTTTTGAGTTAAACACAAAATGAGCCCACTTCATAGATTCAAAATGATCCTTGCCAATGCCATCCGTTTGCACAAGTTAGGTCCTTAGCTACCAAGGTCACAAACTAAGCCATCAAATTAACGACTTTATCTACAGCGAAAGTTAACGAACTGTGAACAAACATTTATGTTCAAACCCGTGAATACATTTTAAAAAATCTGCCAACTCGCTGCAATAACATATATCGTGGTGTTCAATGTAAATATTGCTTAGTCCATAGCTCGAATATAAATAAGCTGCCATTTTGGTGCGTCCCATGACGTCTTTCCTGTTTTCAGAATATCCTGGATTAATATTTCGCTTCTTCTGTTTTCAGAATCTCCCGGATTAATATCTGACGTCTTTTGTTTTCAGAATGTCTCAGATTAATATCTGACGTCTTTTGTTTTCAGAATCTCCCGGATTAATATCTGACGTCTTTTGTTTTCAGAATATCCTGGATTAATATTTGGCTTCTTCTGTTTTCAGAACCTCCCGGATTAATATCTGACGTCTTTTGTTTTCAGAATATCCTGGATTAATATTTCGCTTCTTCTGTTTTCAGAATCTCCCGGATTAATATCTGACGTCTTTTGTTTTCAGAATGTCTCAGATTAATATCTGACATCTTTTGTTTTCAGAATCTCCCGGATTAATATCTCGTCTATTGTTTTCTACTCTTACTCGTCTCGTTCGGAAACACATTTCATATGCTCATTGTATTGAAATCTCAGAGATGCAAGGCCTAAACATTAATGGAAAGATAATCAATAACCTACGATATGCAGATGATAGTGTACTACAAGCAGAAAATCGTAGAGATCTACAACAATTAATTAATGTGATAGACATGACAAGCAAGAAATATGGGCTAGATATAAATATCAAAAAGACTAAAACTATAATCATAAACACAAAAAAATTGTCAAGACCTACAATTAAATATCAAAGTTGAAGGAATACAACTGGAGACAGTACTACAACTGCCATGGACATACTACAACCAATGATGGGAAATGCACAACTGAAAAAAAAACAAAAGAATAGGTATGGCAAAAAAGTAACTTTAATGTCATGAAAAATATATTAACATCAAAAGAAATAACACATGACTAAAACTAAGAATACCAAAATGCTGTTATATGTTTTCAAAATTCCTGTATGGTGCAGAAACATGGACATTAGACAAGAAAACAGGACACAGAATTGAAGCCTTTGAAATGTGGATCTATATAAGAATAGGTAGAATTGGTTGGAAAGAAAAGAAAACAAACGATGAAGTTTTAAAACAACTAAAAATGAAAAGAGAACTACTAAACAGAATTAGAACAAGACAAATGAAATTTTTGGCGCATGTTAAAAGCCACAACAACCTACTAAAAGTAATATTGGAAGGGAAAATACAAGGTAAAAGAGGCAGAGGCCGACCAAGACTAACATGGACGAGTAACATCAAAAGATGGACAAGTCAACCTATGACAACCTGTCCCATCAAGGCAAGAAACAGCGTAGAATGGCGCTCCATGGTAGCCAACCTTCGATGCGGAGATGGCACTCGGTGATGATGATGATGATGATGATGATGATGATCGAAATCATGCGGTGATAATAATGATGAAGAATTTGTTTTAACGAATTTCAGAACAACATGTTCAAGTTATCATCTCTTACCTGGGCTGCGTATGCCATCTGAATAATAAAAACAGTCGAACATTAACTTCAAAATAGTCTATATATATAAATACGTTTGCGCGCCACACTGCAAACCCTGTCGTGGCTGGTTTGACGAATGCAATAAGTGCATGTGCAAACCACTTCTTAGAGCACGACATGTGGAATAAGACATGTGACCTGGTTGTATACATTCTTAGCTAATGAGATCGACAGGACGATAAATATAAATAAACTGTAAAACAAGCAGTGGCGTAGTTGTTTTTCGAGCTACGGATGCGATGTCAGCTCCAATGAATCTACTGAATGATGAATCTACTAATGAATGTGATAGGATGTTATTCTTCTTCTTCTTCCTCTTCTTCTACCTTTCAGCTCCCTGTGGAGCATAGGTCTTCAATAAACACTTTCAAAGTCATTCTGTTTCATGCCATTCTTTTAAGACCATTCCATGTCTTCCCCATCATCTTCATCTCTGCTTCTGTCTGTCTTCTCCAAGAATTCCCTGGTCTTCCTCTTTGTCTTTTCCCCTGGGGATAAAAAAAAAAACGGCCTTTAGTGTAATACTCTCAGTTGGCTTCCGCAGTGCGTGTCCTATCCATTGCCATCATCTTCGCTGTATCTCTTTATCCACTGGTGTTTGACTGGTGCATCTCCATAATTCTATGTTAGTGATTTTGTCCTGCCATTTCCATCCTTTTATTCTGCGTAAGCATCCGTTAATGAAAGTCTGTATCTTCATGATTGCCAATTTTGTTGTTCTCCATGTTTCACAGCCATATAATAGGATTGACTTAACATTGAAGTTGAACATTTTTATTTTTGTATTTAATCTAATTTCTTTGGACTTCCATATGTTTCCCAGTGCAACAACAGCTCCTCTTGCTTTTGATATCCTTATTTTGGTATCATTTTCTGTTCCTCCCTCTTTATCTATATTACTGCCCAGATATATGTAAGATTGTACGTCTAGTAGAGGTATTTCTCCTATTCTTATTTGGTTACATGATGTTATTACTTGTGTACAATTTAAAAAAAACAGAGTTGTTAATTTAATATAATTACTGATACTACAAGGCATGAACTGGACTACAAAGGACAAGGGGTAGGGTTCGATCCCAACCGACGGCTTCCGGCTTCACCCAGCCTTAAATGGGTACCGTATTTTTTATGGGAAAGTAAAGCGGTACAGGCGCAATACCGACCACATTACCCTAAAAATCAAGGTCTGTAAAATATATGGTCACTAACACCATATTAAAAAGACCAATGAGAAAGTTCTTAAAGAGGCCAACACAAAAAGGGAGCTCTTAAAAAACATCAGAAAGATGCAATCAACATTTTTGGGGCACATCATGAAAAGAGGAAAGTTGGAATACTTGGTTACAACTAACAAAATAAAAGGAAAGAGAGATCACGAACGACACAGAGTGAAAATACTGGATAGCTTGGTGTCATGGCATGGAAAACGGTCAAAAACAGAACTCATACGATGCACTGTAGATAGAAGATTGTGGGATGACATGATCGTCAACGCCAACCGGTACGGCACATGATGATGAACACCATATTCCTTATACGCCACTTGGCGTGACGGGGCATTTTACTACTTTACTATATGATAGTCTGGATCAGTCAGCCTATGACAACCTGCACCATCAAAGAAAGAGACAGAGCGGAATGGCGCTCTATGTTAGCCAACCTTAAAGGAGCTTTGCTTAAACATCGTATCTCTGGGGCGACAAGCTTTCTTGTTATGTTGGCTGCATATCTTACTGTCTGGTACCAACAAATAAATATTTCCTGTCACTAATGAACAGGTTAAACGTTGTGCATATAAAAAAAAGTGTTGTCACAATTTATATACTTAAACGATAAACAATATATGTCACAATTTATAAACTTAAACGATAAACAATACTTGTGTGCCATCGCTGTATTATTAATATCAAACATTGCCACTATTTAAGGTGCAAGGGAGGAAGATCTCATTTTATGAAAAGCTTGCGAAAAAAAAATATATTATTGTTTTTGAGTTATTTGCAAGTCATCATCATTGCACTCCGAACATGTCCATAGGTGCTCAGATCCTCTCCTCTGTAAGTCTCGCAGTGTCCAGCGACTGACGACCCCAGTTCTGTGTTGGTTGATTAGTCTTCTTATACACCCACTAAGTTTCTCGTTTCTGTGCCCATCCTAACTTACATCGCTTTCATCCGAAGGAGTGACGTGGACTCATTGTTGTCGAAGTCCTGTGCCCTTCCCACATCCGGGAGGGCATTGATCGTGTCCACCCGATCCTTTGGTTGACCGTCCTCAAAAATAGCGCAACTAGCCAACCTGTCCGTTCTTTTATTTCCTCGAACTCCCGCATGTCATAGGGCGTAGACAAAGGTGACCTTCTGATTGTATTTAATTATAACATTATTGTATGTTATATAATGAGAATTAACAAAAACACAATGGCTGTAACGTTTTCATAAAATAATAAATAAAATACAGAAAACAACGTGATTCCTTTGTCTCATGCGATATAGAGCGTAATTAGTTTATAACTCTGCATGCATACACAAAAACAATTCTTTTTTTTTCTTCTTTCCTTCCTCCTTTAACCTTTCTTCGTTGGTGAGGGAGAGAGAGATGTTGATAATTTATTCTCTAGCTGATCTCTTCTCTTGCCACATTTCCGAGAGTTTCTATTATCTCGAAGACGCAATCGTGGTCTGTTTTTTTTCGTTGTATTTTGTTCATACAATAGTTGTATGGGTTTTGTTTTGTTCTTCGGCCTTGCTAGATGGCCAAACCATTTAATTTGTTATTTCTTGATCTATTCTGAATCAATGCATTTAAATGTCTGGGAACAATGTTCACCTCAGATGGTAGATGTACAACAGTGGTGGGATGATAGATGTACTACAGAGGTGAGATGATAGATGTACAACAGAGGTGAGTTGGTAGATGTACAAAAGAGGCAAGATGGTAGATGTACAACAGAGGTGAGTTGGTAGATGTACAAAAGAGGCAAGATGGTAGATGTATAACAGCGGTGAGATGGTAGATGTACAACAGAGGTGAGTTGGTAGATGTACAAAAGAAGCAAGATGGTAGATGTACAACAGCGGTGAGATGGTAGATGTACAACAGAGGTGAGTTGGTAGATGTACAAAAGAGGCAAGATGGTAGATGTACAACAGCGGTGAGATGGTAGATGTACAAAAGAGACAAGATGGTAGATGTACAACAGAGGTGAGTTGGTAGATGTACAACAGCGGTGAGATGGAGAATTGCTCAGGCAAAAGCAGAAAAAAAAAAATAAGGAAGATAATGTGCAATTCATTTTTGACAATAGAAACAAGAAAAAGAGTTCTTAAATGGTATGTGCAGTCAGTCTTAACATATGGATATGAATCATGGACAATAGGACAACAGACAAGAAAATCACTGGAGACTGTAGAATGTGATTTTACAGAAGAATGTTGAGAATACCATGGACAGCTAAGAAGAGTAATGAAAGCGTTCTGAATAAGGCCAAGGCAAAAAGGGAGCTAATTTCCAACATAAGGAAGCAACCATCATAATTTTTTTTGGCCATGTAATGAGAGGGGACCAGCTGGAATATATTGTAACAACTGGGAAAATTGAGGGACGAAGAGATAGAGGGAAGCAAAGAGAAAAGATACCAGACAGCTTAAAAGAATAGCTTGGCAGAAGGTCAACAACAGAAATGATAAATAACTGTCGAGATCGAGAGTTGTGGAGAGACATGATCACCTACGTCAGCAGGCATGGTACTTGATGATTAGATATTCTGCTTCGTGAGGCATTTTTTTTTCGTTTTCGTTTTTTTTTTCCTCGATCAAAATGTCTCTCTGTAGTTGGCTCACAGCATGAGTCTGACCCATTTTATTTAGTGTATTCATCTCAATGTTGTTTCATAAATATCTGCCCTCCAACTTTTACATTGACAGGCAGTTCAATGTTGCCGGGTAATTATATTGAAGAGCGATATTTTTTTTTTTTTTTACTTATGTGCCTTTTGGCCAATACAAGAGCTCCGATATGCTTTGTTTGGCTGTTTGTTGTCAGACTGAGCCAAAATTTAAACCCATCTAATTGCTTCAAGATGGAAATGGCAGGACAAAATCACTAACATAGAATTATGGAAATGTACCAGTCAAACACCAGTGGATAAAGCGATACAGCGAAGACGATGCCGCTGGGTAGGACACACACTACGGAAGCCAACTGAATTACACAACATGCCCTTTTTTGGAATCCCCAGGGGAAAAGACAAAGAGGAAGACCAAGGAATTCTTGGAAAAGACAGATAGAAGCAGAGATGAAGATGATGGGGAAGACATGGAATGATCTTAAAAGAATGGCAAAAACAGAATGACTTGGAAAGTGTTTGTTGAAGACCTATGCTCCACAGGGAGCTAAAAAGGTAGAAGAAGAAGAATTGCTTCAGCTTTTTACCTTCCGTCTGTTACGCTGACGTACTCTTGTTTTATTCAGTTCAACCTTTATTCGCAACTGTACGTACGTCAGTATAGTCTAGTATCAAGAGACATACTAAAAAAAAAAAAAAACACTTAACTTTAAATTATATAAAAATTTATGGAGCATATCGTTTTAGGTTCAAAAGCGGAGCTATTTCACGGACTTGTGATTAACGTCTTTATTTGTATAACCTCATTGCTTAGCTGGTAGTGTACCGTAAGGCAAGTCTCGCGTGGCAAGGCGCTGTTGGCAGGAGTACGGTTTCGATTCGGGCTGTCTTTTGTTATTTGCATTTTTGTTTGTTAATGTTTTCCGAGTGCTGTAAACATAGCTTCTTCTTCTTTCCTTCCTTATTTGCCTTTCAGCGTCGATGTGAGATATAATTGCGGTCGTTTGCTCTTCTGTTCGCCTCTGCTGCTGTTATGTTTCCTAGTGCTTCTAATATTTCATCGATCCATCTTTTTCGTGGTCGACCCTTGGGTCTGGTGTTCTCGCAGCGTTTATTGGTGGCTCGTTGTGTTGTGTTTTAATCACTCTGCCTTGTCACGTGGCCAAACCATTTTATCTGTTGTTTCTTTATATATTCTATAGCGGGGGCTATTCCTAACTTTTTTCCTCAGTTCTTCATTATATTGTCACTCAGGCCGTTTCCTGTCATTCGTCTAACACATTTCATCTCAGTAGATGCTATTTTTCTTATTGCTCTTGCATCTTTACATATCAGCCGAGCTAAACCCCCAAACATGGCTGCACCCTAAAGTTAATGATTTCCCCAGTATTGCGTCACAGGCAGTACGTCATGTTTCCTTTAGTTCCACCATTCATGACTTTCCCCGTTTGATGCCTTGTTTTCCTTATCTCTTTCCGTACGTTTCGACGCACGTTGTGCCATGCCGATTTCGGTCATGTACGTTTAGCCGCACACAGTGCGTCACTCTCAACTTGATTAGTGTAATTTGTCATCAAACCATATTCTTTTTATATGACTTGTGTCATATTGGTATTGGTGAAATATAATTTCTTATTTAATTACATAAAAATCCATATATAATATATTAAGGGTTAGATAAAAATAAACATGTTTATTAATATTTAAAAACATGAAAAATGTTGTCTCTGAAATCTCTATCACTAAATTTATAAATATTAGAATGCCTTAAAGAGATACATCTAGATGATGTGGACATACGACTAATATGTAATCTATACTGGGAGCAAACAGCAATAATAAAATATAACAAAGAGAACTCTACACCCATTGATATAAAAAGAGGAGTAAGACAGGGATGCATCCTATCACCAAACTTGTTCAATCTATACACTGAGCAAATCTTTAAAAACATCACAGAGATGCCAGGCCTACAAATTAATAGAAAGATAATCAATAACCTAAGATATGCTGATGATTCTGTACTACTAGCAGAAAATCCTAAAGATCTACAACAATTACTTAATGAAATAAACATGACAAGCAAAAAATATGGACTAGATATGAATATCAAAAAGACTAAAACTATAATCATAAACAAAGGAAATACTCAAAACCCACAAATGGATATCAAAATTGAAGGAATAGACCTGGAGACAGTTCAGAACTACAACTACCTTGGACATACTATAACCAGTGATGGAAAATGTACAACTGAAATAAACAAAAGAATAGGAATGGCAAAAGGTAATTTTAATGTCATGAAGAACATACTAACATCAAAACAAATAACACCAGGGCTAAAACTAAGAATAGCAAAATGTTACATCTTCTCAATATTCCTATTTGGTGCAAAAACAGGGACATTAGACAAGAAAACAGAACAGATAATTGAAGCCTTTGAAATGTGGATCTATAGAATAGGTAGAATTGGATGGAAGGAAAATAAAACAAACGACGAAGTCTTAAAACAACTAAAAATGAAAAGAGAACTACTAAACACAATTCAAACAAGACAAACGTGATTTTTGGGTCATGTTAAAAGACATAACAGCCTACTAAAAGTAATCCTGGAGGGGAAAATACAAGGTAAAAGAGGCAGAGGCAGACCAAGACTAACATGGACGAGTAACATCAAAAGATGGACAAATCAGCCTATGACAACCTGCACCATCAAAGCAAGAAGCAGAGCAGAATCGCGCTCCGTGGTAGCCAACCTTCATTGCGGAGACGGCACCCGATGATGATGATGAAATTGATAAAAACTTTCCGTACTGAAAGAGTTAGAGGTGTACATGGTCGGGACGAGAGGACGATCTTATGGTTATGGAGGGCCTCGGTATCACTGCACACGAATTAAAATCTATAATTGCTCAACCGCCCGTACTAGTGGAATCATGCTAATTAATATTTCATCTCTCGAACAAAGAAAGGTATCTGCAGTGCCCATCATATCAGTCTCAGCACACGCCAAAAGACATAAGGCGAAACCGCACAGAAAGTGAACACAGCCATTTTTTCTGTCATACGATATCGTTATTCATCACAAACAATCGGAATATCGAAACACAATGAGGACGATCTGTCACTGGCAAAGTTAACAAGACAACTTTGTGTATCAGTGATGTGTCCTAGTGCTGGATAGCATCATTATGTGTCGTATATGTTGCTATAGGAGATACACAGGCTCTAATGAAAATACCATTAGGTCATTAGGTTGTGCGGTTATATTTTTCTATTCAGCTATCTTATGTCTCTTCTGTAGGACCAAGATATTTAAACTGTCTACTATTTCTAGCCGTTTTTATCCGTTAAAACATATATCAGTTTGTACACGTCCGTTAAAACATATATCAGTTTGTACACGTCCGTTAAAACATATATCAGTTTGTACACGTCCGTTAAAACATATATCAGTTTGTACATGTCCGTTAAAACATATATCAGTTTGTACACGTCCGTTAAAACATATATCAGTTTGTACACGTCCGTTAAAACATATATTAGTTTGTACACGTCCGTTAAAACATATATCAGTTTGTACATGTCCGTTAAAACATATATCAGTTTGTACACGTCCGTTAAAACATATATCAGTTTGTACACGTCCGTTAAAACATATATCAGTTTGTACATGTCCGTTAAAACATATATCAGTTTGTACACGTCCTTTAAAATATATATCAGTTTGTGCACGTCCTTTAAAACATATATCAATTTGTGCACGTCCGTTAAAACATATATCAGTTTGTATGAGTCCGTTACAACATATATCAGTTTGTACACGTCCTTTAAAACATATATCAGTTTGTACACGTCCGTTAAAACATATATCAGTTTGTACACGTCCGTTAAAACATATATCAGTTTGTACACGTCATTTAAAACATATATCAGTTTTTACACGTCCATTAAAACATATATCAGTTTTTACACGTCCATTAAAATGTCAGTTTTCACATGTTTTGGTTATGGAAGGCCCCGGGAATCACTGAAAACAAATTAAAATCCATAATTGCTCAACCGCCCGTGCCAGTGGAATCATCCGAATTAATATCTCATCTCCCAAACAAAGAAAGGTAGCTGCAGTCCCCATCATAGCAGTCTCAGTACACACCAAAAGACATAAGGTGAAACCGCACAGAATGTGAACACAGCCAAATGTTCCCCGTTATACGATAGCATCATTCATCGTAAGCAATCGGAATATCGAAACATGCTCAAAACGGATGAAACGCACAGCTCACGGTGTGCACATAGCACTTAACTCAGTAGCTCCTGCAACAAGCCGGACTTGGAATATGAGGAAACTGCAACAAGGTACACTCTTCAGACACAACCTATAATGGTTCCTGCCACCTATCCGCCATATTGTTGTTACATTAAGAACACTAAACACATCAATTATAACAACAAAAGGTTGTTGCATTAAGAACACTAAACACATCAATTATAACAATAAAAAGTTGTTGTTACATTAAGAATACTAAACACATCAATTATAACAACAAAAAGTTGTTACATTAAGAACACTAAACACATCAATTATAACAACAAAAAGTTGTTACATTAAGAACACTACACACATCAATTATAATAATAAAACGTTGTTGTATTAAGAACACTAAACACATCAATTATAACAACAAAAAGTTGTTGTTACATTAAGAACACTAAACACATCAATTATAACAACAAAAAGTTGTTGTTACATTAAGAACACTAAACATATCAATTATAACAACAAAAAGTTGTTACATTAAGAACACTAAACACATCAATTATAACAACAAAAAGTTGTTGCATTAAGAACACTACACACATCAATTATAACAACAAAAAGTTGTTGCATTAAGAACACTACACACATCAATTATAACAACAAAAAGTTGTTGCATTAAGAACACTACACACATCAATTATAACAACAAAAAGTTGTTACATTAAGAACACTACACATATCAATTATAACAACAAAATCACAGAAGATAACATTATTTACTCTTCAAACTTTCATCAGCAAACACTTTGCATCAAAGGGCCGTACAATAAATACTAAAGAGCATGTACATTGCAGTTAAATAAAAGCAACATTCCAATGCTATCAATTCAAACAACCATTTCTGGACAAATTTTAAGAAATATTTTGGCCAAATAAAGATAACAACCAAGAACACAAGAAGGCTACCAAACACAGGTTTGTTTTTTTTGGTTTGTAGCTAAGAAGGTAGTCAACCTTCTATGCGGAGACAGCACTCAATGATGATGATGAGCTAAGAATAAAGAAGAAAAAATGGAAGAAATATGAAACAAAAAAAAATTACATAAAGCTGTTTAGTATCGCGTAACAACAGCTGAAGGGCATCATCAAGAAATGCTTCATCATCATCATGTGCCATACCGGTTGGCGCAGGCGACCATGTTCCTCCACAATTCTCTATCCACAGTACTAGTATCAATTCTGCTAACTCTTTTCCATGTCTTGATACCAGACTAGCCAGCTATAAACGTGGAAATCAAGATTACACTTAATAACTGATATCCCAGATTGAGGTCATGCGTCTTCTACCTTTCAACTTTCTGTGGAGCATATGTCTTCAACAAACACTTTCCAAGCCGTTCTGTTTCTTGCCATTCTTTTAAGATCATTCCATGTCTTCCCCATCATCTTCATCTCTGATTCCATCTCTCTTCTCCAAGAATATTTTGGTCTTCCTCTTTGTCTTTTTCCCAGGGGATTCCAAAAAAAAAGGGGAAAGGTCATGCGTAGGTGTGAAAATTTCAAAATATCTCCAGACTACGTAAGAGGACAGACACAAAGTCAACAAATAATTATATTATTAACGGATAATAGACAGATAATAACGATAATATTAGTTAAAATGGCAGATAGAGAAGAGCAGAAACTGAATATGGCCATCATATAAATAAGGAGTCTTATGTTCAGATATGCAGAGAGAGAGAGACTAAAACTCACTCACACACTAACAGATGTAATTAGTCACAGTAAAAACATTAGAGGGGATGGACAGCCAGGAAAGTGAGGGAGCAAAATATTCACGAGCTGATACCAGGGTAGAGAAATTAGTAAAGCTGCCCACTAGCATAACTAGACAATACTTTTGAACAAGATCAATATCAGATCCAAGTGAATAGATTAACTGATCTAGTGAGTCCACAACAGGACTTGTGAACAGATAGCTAGAAGTATAACCTGTGATGTGTTAAATAATTCTAGGAGTGTGTGATTCAGCAACCACCACTTGTATTGATATTGATTGTAGCCTAGAAGGTATGGTGTGAATAATTCACAAAATATGTTAATATAATTTTGACCATCAAACTGTAAATAGTGTATAAATAAATATGTGTTGGTGTTATTGTACACCTCAAGTCTTTGTCGATTGTCAAGGTCGATAGGATGAGACTTGACTTGAAGAAAGTGTTCAAGAAAGAACGAGATGGCCTAATAATAACAGTGTCTGAAGTATGAGTACGAACAAACAAACACAACGCGAAGACATTATAATAAATTATCAAGTTCGAGATCAAATCTAAATAGTTCTCTATTCAAACATTTACTCAACGAACATGTTAAAAAAGACAAGAAAAGGTATTTTTACTATGTAAAAAAGACCTTTCTTTCTCTCTTTGTCATCCATGATTTCTCTTTCCCTCTATTTTTTCAGTTGTAACCAAGTATTCCAACTTTCCTCTTCTTGTGATTTGTCCCAAAATATGTTAATTGTTTCTTTCTGTTTCTTAGGAGTCCCTTTTTTGTGTTTGCCTTTTAGTTACAGCTAGGAAATTGTACACCAATAATGGATGAAGATAGTGAGAAATATTTCAAAAAGGTTCAACTTTCTGGTCCAGTGAGAATTATTTCAAAAAGGTTCAACTTTCTGGTCCAGTGAGAATTATTTCAAAATTCATCACAAAAGCTTTTTAAAACTTAATATAAAACGTTTTTTTTAATTCAGTTTCAATGTATCGCTGAAGAATCATAAAAAAAAGGGCAATACTGATATAATAAGCAAGACAACTATACTATCAGTGACAAATAGTTGTGCTCATTGGATGATCTAAAAGTTCTTAAATAAAACCTGCAACAGTTTTAATGAAATTGCTGAGACATAAAAAATTAATTACAGTGAAATAAATCAATGCACCAAAATATTTCTTCTTCTGTGACCATCTAGACCCAGATTCTGGATAATATGATTAATTCTCAATTCTGGTTTGGCTCCATCCAATTTTTCTCCAGGGATTATCTGCAATGTTCCATCTACGCTACGTGAGTGAACATGACCTGATTGCACAATCACTGTATTGGCATCATACACATCAAAAGCTTGCCACTCATTTTAAATCTATCTATCTATTGACCTTTCGAGCCGTAACCGGCCCATAGGGCGTAGACCAAGATACACCTTCTCCTATATGAATTTTTGTTCTAGCAGTTTTCTTTTAAAGATATTTTATTAAATCTCGCCATCTGTCTCTGTTCTGTGCAAGCAGTTCTATCTCATTGAGGGAGCCGATTCCTGCTGCTCTTGCCTCTCTCATCAATGTTCTTCTCAGTGTCTCCCTGGGTCTTCCTCTTTTTCTTTTACCTGTTGTTTCCCATATGAGGGCTTGCTTTGCTATTCGATTATTATCTCTTCTCATCACATGTCCAACGTATGACCATCGTCTTTTCTTTATTACTGAAGATATTAGTGGTTGATTGGCGATTTCTCTAATTTCCTCGTTTGTTTTGAATTCGTTCCATTCTATACCAAGTATTTTCCTTAGACATTTATTTTCGAATGCGTTCAACTTTGTTTCTATATCTCTTGTTGTTTTCCAGCTTTCACACGCATACGTAAGGGTTGATAGTACATTTGATTTGAATAGCCTAAGTTTTGTGTTTGTGCTAATGAGTTTTGATTTCCACAACTTTTCAAGGCTTCTGAAAGACATTGCTGCTTTAGCCAGTCTGATTCTAATTTCTTTGCTCGTATCCCCTTCTCGATCAATGTGACTTCCAAGATAGATAAAGTGATCGATCTCTTCTACTGGTTTGTTTTCCATGTATATTTTGTCACTTGTTGGAATTAAACTTTTCATGACTTTAGTCTTTTCATGATTGACCTCAAGCCCAATTTTGCTGGCTATTGATGATAGTTCATTTGTGTTTTCCTGCATCGTTTTTATCTGACTGCTGATGAGAACTATGTCATCAGCAAAGTCGAGGTCCTCCAAATGGTCTCCTTGTATCCATTCGATGCCTTTATTACCAGTGCAGCATTTCTTCATTATGAAGTCCATAACAATTCCAAATAACAAGGGCGATAAAATACATCCTTGTTTAACCCCAGTTTCTATTGGGAAACATTCGCTCAGTCCTTCCTCTGTTCGAACTGCACATGTGTAACCATCATACATGTCTTTGATAATATTTATGATAAACCATATTGCTTCAGAATTTTCCACAAAGAATCTCTATGAATACTATCAAATGCTTTTTTGAAGTCGATGAAGTTAAGTACAAAAGGTTTTTGCTTTTCAATATGTTCCTCCAATATAAGTCGTAGAGTGAAAATGTGGTCAAGGCAGCTTCTCCCTTTTCTAAACCCAGCCTGTTCTTCACGCATTACTGTATCTATTGAATCCTTTATTCTATTTAGGATGATTTTACAGAATAACTTTGAGGCAACTGACAAAAGTGTCACGCCTCTCCAGTTGTTACAATCTCTAAGATTGCCTTTTTTGGGATCTTAACAATGATTCCTTTTTTCCATTTATGAGGCGTCTTCTCTGTTTTCCAAATGATGTTGAACATTTTTTGGAGATGTATTAAATATATTGTATGTATTATTGATAGCCATAATTTAATACTCATTTTAAATAGCAAAGTACAATCGTTCAAGCCGAAGTCAGATTTGAATTTGGGGGACAGGGTGGTCTATAGATAAGATAATAACCTCTGGACATATTTGAAGGAGAAATCACAGCCAGAGGAAATTCTTCCCTTCAAATCTGTAGTTTATTTACATCTCTACCCTAATCTGGTCTCTGGGTAGTGAGATCCAATGTCTAGCCCTCATGTGGTAATGGTGAATAACAGGAGACCTCATGTGGTCCATGTGCCCCCGCCCATGGTGGTTAAAAGTCTAAAAGAGTTGGCGGAAAATGATGGTTGACTAGACACAAATAATCTTCCAATGTTGATGGCAGATGTGCCTGACCGTAAGTGCAGATATCACGGCTTACAATACACTAGTGATACAGTGCATCCACATGCACTTCATGGGCACTAAGTGTAGACATCACGGCTTACAATACACTAGTGATACAGTGCATCCACATGCACTTCATGGGCACTAAGTGCAGATATCACGGCTTACAATACACTAGTGATACAGTGCATCCACATGCACTTCATGGGCACTAAGAGCAGATATCACGGCTTACAATACATTAGTAGTACAGTGCATCCACATGCACTTCATGGACACTAAGAGCAGACATCACGGCTTACAATACACTAGTGGTACAGTGCATCCACATGCACTTCATGGGCACTAAGAGCAGATATCACGGCTTACAATACATTAGTAGTACAGTGCATCCACGTGCAGATATCACGGCTTACAATACACTAGTGATACAGTGCATCCACACGCACTTCATGGGCAAACACCAAGAAGAAGACAAATATCTAAATAAAAATGATTTTATCTAAATAAAAATGTTTTAACTCAAAGTATCGAAAGTTCAACTCGGTGGTTTGGGCAAAAATTAGAGGGAACATTGATGATGGGCGTAGGTCACATTATTAATTTCTCTCAAGCCCGCATGAGGAAATTGGTCTGGTTAACTACATTAAACATAATTCAAGTGGCATGTATTAGCTTTCGAGTCGCTGATTGTTGATCCAGCAGTTGGTTTAACCTTCAGTATTTGGCCTAATGATGTGGTGCAGTATTTGCAAATGTTTGTGAACTGGTATCACCGCTACACTTAGACATGGTAATATTGTTGTCTACATGGTTTAACACATATTGATGATGTAAATATGGACTGTCTGTAGTCCCGTTGTATGCACTGGTAAAGCGTTCTAAAGTAGGACTCAAACCTAAACTACTTTGGTAAATGCTGAGCAAACTAGCACTGAGCAAACAGCTTGTCTTGTAGCTGTCAAACAGCGCTGCAGATAAATCAGAAACACTTGTTGGAAGCTGCGCATTCCACAAGGGTTTCACGTTCTGCAGAGGCACACTGTATGGACTACTAAACTCTGTTGCTGCTGAGCACCATCTTACACAATTAATTTGTTCCAGTTCTTGACGAAGACTTCTATTATAAGGAGATGTCTCTTCTGCGGAGGATTTCTCATTGGTCATAAGACACGAGGAGTTTTTGGGGGTTTTCTTTGGGAATTCTAAAGGTGGAACTCTCTTGAAACGAGAGTTTAAAGACTGTGGTATAGAATAAAGCTCATCTTTGTGAACAGCATCCTCATCTTTGTGAAGTGTGCCAATGTTAACTGTCCTCTTTGAAGACGCAAAATGCTTTGTAAATAATGAGTTTACTTGAGAAGGTAAATATAATCCATCTGAGGTCAAGGATGAGGAATTCCTGACTTAGAAGATATGTAGCCATCTTTGGTTGGTAGGTTACGATTATTTGAGGTAGAATGATGGAAACTGTCAGGAGGAACATCTTTTGACATGTCACTTGAGCCCTGAGTAAGTTGACCTGAGATTATTGGGGATTACCACCATTGAAGACATTCGTTGGCTGACCTGAGACAATTGTGGACTGACCTTGGTTGAATACTTTTGTTTGTTTACCTTGACCTGAGACATTTGTAGATTTAGCTTGACCTTGACCTTGACCTAAGACAATTGTGGACTGATGAAAGACTTGTGTTGGCTGACCCTGGTCTGAGATTTCAGGGGTGTGACCTTGATACGAATCAATTCTAGAATAACTCTGACACCATTTACCAGATTTCTGTACCATGGTATGACCAAACGGCCTGTGACCATCTTCTTTAACTGCCAGCTCTGAGTTGCTCTCACTCACCGAAGCCACAAGTTTACTGCTCATATCAGAACCAAGCCTTTTATTCACAGTCTCCCCAGCCACATGAATTCTATCTACATCCTGCATCTGAAGATTGTCTTTTACATTTTCATCAGATGTAAAGTTATGGTTTCTGGGCACATCCGAGGTATTTTGTTCCAATTTCTTCAATCCACCATCACACTTTGCCACTAATCTGCCAGAATCATCTAACAAAACATTTGATGTATTCAACATGACCATGTTACTATTATTCAAGCTGCTAGATTCCTTACACAATCTGGCCTGACTTTCTTTGAACATTTCCAACACAGACTTTTCCTTGAATGGATCAACAGACTTTTTCTTGAATGGATCAACAGACTTTTCCTTGAATGGATCAACAGACTTTTTCTTGAATGGATCAACAGACTTTCCTTGAATGGATCAACAGACTTTTTCTTGAATGGATCAACAGACTTTTTCTTGAATGGATCAACAGACTTTTCCTTGAATGGATCAACAGACTTTTCCTTGAATGGATCGACAGACTTTTCCTTGAATGGATCGATAGGCTTTTTCTTGAATGAATCAACAGACTTTTCCTTGAATGGATCAACAGACTTTTCTTGAATGGATCAACAGACTTTCCTTGAATGGATCAACAGACTTTTCCTTGAATGGATCAACAGACTTTTCCTTGAATGGATCAACAGACTTTTCCTTGAATGAATCAGACTTTTCCTGAATGGATCGATAGGCTTTTTCTTGAATGAATCAACAGACTTTTCCTTGAATGGATCAACAGACTTTCCTTGTTTGGATCAACAGACTTTTCCTTGAATGGATCGATAGGCTTTTTCTTGAATGAATCAACAGACTTTCCTTGAATGAATCAACAGACTTTTCCTTGTATGGATCGACAGACTTTTTCTTGTATGGATCGACAGACTTTTCCTTGAATGGATCGACAGACTTTTCCTTGTATGGATCGACAGACTTTTCCTTGAATGGATCGACAGACTTTTTCTTGTATGGATCGACAGACTTTTCCTTGAATGGATCGACAGACTTTTCCTTGTATGGATCGACAGACTTTTCCTGTATGGATCGACAGACTTTTCCTTGTATGGATCGACAGACTTTTCCTTGAATGGATCGACAGACTTTTCCTTGAATGGATCAACAGACTTTCCTTGTATGGATCGACAGACTTTTTCTTGAATGGATCGACAGACTTTCTCTCCTCAGCAGTGAATCCGCTTTAAATTCCAATTCGTGTTTGTCATACCGTAGTTTTTCATTCATAATTCGTTTAAATTCCTCTTCCACAATGTTTCTTTCTTCGCATCTTGCTTTTAATTTGTTCTCAAAGTGTTTATTACGAGGCGCCACCTGTTTATCATAATCTTCAAGATTTTTGGGTCTGATCTTGTATCGTTCAAATGCATAGATGTTGACTTCATCCTCCCAATTCTCCTCTTCATTATCATCACAATCCAGAACATTAGTATTATAAGTTAGAGCTTTCGATTGACCCTTATATTCTATGTTTGGTTTTAACTGCCACAAATCTGTATTGTTATTATCATCTTTAGTAAAGTAATGAAGGTTCCAGTTACTTACGTTGTATTTAGGCAAGCATGACATATCTTTACATTCTATGTCCAAATTGGCATCTCTGTCTAAGTTGTATTTTGGCCTGCTAGATGTGTCCTCGTTGCATTCTACTTTAGATTTATAGTTGAAACTCCTTTGAATGTGGTATTTATCATTCAGATTTTCTTTCTCTTTATGGCTGTTGACATTACAATTAGAGAAGTTAGACACATCCTTATGTTCTATGTCATATTTATAGCTGGCTTTCCTATATAAATTGTGATCTGACTTGTTTATATTTCTGGTGTAATTATTGTTATATATTTTGTTCCAAGTTTTAGACATATTGTTTGTGCCATCAAAGTCTAACCGTTTTAAACATGCTGATTTGACATTTGTTGTCATGTTTGTGTCTGCTCCTGTCCATGGTTCTTCTGTGATTAAACTTTGCCATGGTGAAATGTTGGGGTTATCTTTCCATATGTCTGCTTCCTCCTCCTCTTCTTCATCTTGAGCCACTGTTTCTGATGAAGCTCCATCTCCGTGAACATCATTGATCGAAGTTCGAGAATCTAAAATACTTTCCTCTTTCACTCTGCTGCTAGTATCACTTTTTTTCGACTGACTTGTTCTCTCTCTGTCTTCTCCATGTCTGTTGTGATTGTATTGATGATGATACTGATTAGAACGTTGTTGATGTGGCCTGTCATACCTGACATGTGATTGTCGAGATTGTTCCGTGTCTCTCCTCTCATTAAACTTACTTCCCTTGTGTCTCGACTCAGCCCCTCTACCTCTCTGACCATTACTACCTCTGTGATATCTACCACCCTCGTTACCATAATACCGCCTCACTCTCTGTTTATCTTCTCTTCTATCATCATAGCCACCATGCTGAGAGTCAATTCCTCTTCCAGAACTCTGATCAAACCCTGAGGCTCCCCTTAACTCTTCATCTTCCAATGGTGTTTTAAGACAACCATCATCATGATCCATGTTTCTATATTTTTCATTTCTTTCTTTGTTTCCTAGAATCTCACCTCCAGCCCCATCTACCCTTTTCTCATCCTTATCATCATGAAGTCCACCCCTTGAAGATTTTGCCTCTTCCTCAACATTATCGCCTTCATTTCTTTTCCTCTGACTGACTCCATCATGATACACACTCTCACTTTGCTCATAAAATCTCTGGCGAGGCCCTACCACATATTTGTCCCTACTTTGGTTACCTGAAAATCTTCCTCTCCCTCTTCCACTACCATGTACCCTTGCAGAATAACCTCTTTGTGAATGTCTATATTCATCAACTGTTCCGTCACTCCTATCCAACCTCTTCGGAAACTCTTTATTGCCATCTTCAAGATTAACACCAGAGATATCCTTGCCCTCCTCTTGAAGGCTCCTCTCAGAATTCATCTCTCTATATCTTTCACTAAATTCTTTGTTTTCTCGATCAGTTTTCACATTTCCGCCACCATGATCATGATCTCTCTTCATACTCTTTTCATCACCCTGTCTTCCTTCACTCGAAACTTTCCTTCCTTCAGAAATTCCCTCATCTTTCTTCAAACCTTTTTCAACCTTCACCTTTCTGTTGTAACCTCCTGAAGGATGACTATCCCAGTTTTCAGTTCTAGACCTCGGGCCAGGCCTGTCTGTGCTAGAGCCATGCCGATCTTGATTATATCTGCCCTGATAGTTACCATGGCCCCAATTTTTGCCTTTGTTTCTATACTGCTGTGAACTGCCACCATATTTTGAACTAGCTTTTTCCTTCCTCCCCCATAGGAGTCATGTTTTCCTGGAAGTTTGCTGGCAGTGTCTTGAGAGGTCACAAGTGGAGCAACCGTAACACTACGAATTGCTATACGATCATCCTGGAATGACAGAAATATGTTAGTTAATTAATTCAATAAACAAATATAACTATCTTTGGTATGTTTTAGCAAGTGAAGGAAAATGTAAGACAATAATAAACAAACAGGAATGGCAAAAAGCAATTTTAACAACATGAAAAATATACTCACATCAAAATGAATAACATCAGAACTAAAATTACAAATAGTAAAATGCTAATATACAATAACCCAATTCTGCGTAATGCAGAAACATGGATATTAATTTTAAAAAAAACAGCAGAAAATCAAGGCTTGTGAACTATGGATTTGTAGAAAAATGGTGAGAATTTGGTGGAAGGAAGAGAAGACAAACAAGGAAGTTCTGAATCGGCTGAAAACGAAGAAAGAAATATTTAACACAATTAAAAAAAAGACAATTTAAATATTTTGGGATGTGTGAAGAAACATAACACTCTACTGAAAATCATCTTGGAAGGGAAAGTACAAGGTAGACAAGGCAGAGGCAGACCAAGACTAAAATGGACTGGTAACATCAAAAGATGGACAAGTGAACCTATTTTAGAGTGCACAATCAAATAAAAAAAAAAGTAAAGTACCCCCGTCACGCCAAGTGGCGTATAGGGAATATGGTGTTAGTGACCTTAAATTTTACAGACCCTCAGCACATAATTTTTGGGTAATGTGGTCGGTATTACGCCAGTGCCGCTTTACTTTCCCAGAAAAAAATCCGGTACCCATTAAAGGCTGGGTGAACCCAGAAGCCTTCGGTTGGGATCAAACCCTAACTCTTGTCCTTTGTAGTCCAGTTCACTAACCACTGAGCTATCGCTGCTCCCACAATCAGGGCAAGAGACAGTAAAATGTCACTCCAAGGTAGCCAATATTTGTTGTGGAGACGACATTCAATGAATGAACAAAAATATGATATAAACAGGCTAAAGTGACACAATAAAACTGAGGTTTTCATATCTACAACAAGACCCCAAAGCCTCAGAGCACAACTTCACAAAATGGTCTTGGATCCAAATCTGCCTGAGTTACATTTACAAGAGATGGATGCATAGCAAAAATGTACTAAATACAGCTGAGCTCAAAAGTGCCAAATACACCTGATAGGTTGTTTCAACAGCAATGGTGGACCGAGGCCACACGGGGGATAAACCTGCGTAAATTCTCAAGCTCGATTGCCTGAAAAAGTCAGATTAGCTTACAGCATGAAGCCTGCATGACAAATAATTGAGAACCAGAGAAAGCCTTCAGTTTGTGAACTCTGCCAGTCTTGATGTGTAACAACTGATCACCAAAGAAGAACTTGGAACGTTACCCAATACAGTAAAGCTCCAGAAGGGCAATAAAAAATACATGCTTAATGATGATGGCAGAAACTTACAGGATTGACCAGGTACTTGTTCTTTTCAAGTTCCAAATCAATGATGCCACCTTTGGCCCTCTGTTTCTCATAAAGCTCTGCCATCTTCTGCTGTTGCTCTTTCAAGGAAGGTGGAATCACAAACACTTCTGTCTTCTCATTCTTCTCCAGAACTTCCTGAGAGCATGTGATTGCCAGGGATTCTTCATCCAACGAAGAACGACAAACTGGGCACACAATTTTCTTTGGCTTGTTCTGAAAATAAAATGTAAAATCTGGCTAATTTACATGGCAATTAAGAAACTGAGACTGAATAAAAATGCTGACAAATTAGCAAGGCCAGACCAAAAGATAACCTTCAATGGAGATAGTTATATGTTCATTTATTGATATTCTCATCTAGGGACCGAGGGTGTGCAGCACTTGAGCTGATTGCAGCCAGATGGTACCAGGATCAGTAAACCATCATTTGCTAAACCTTCATTTGGTACTTTTGGGAATGAGCTATAAGCTAAGCCACATGAACTATTAAGCTAAGCCACAAGAACTATTAAGCTAAGCCATACGAGCTATTAGGCTAAGCCACATGAGCTATTAAGCTAAGCCACACGAGCTATTAGGCTAAGCCACACGAGCTATTAGGCTAAGCCACATGAGCTATTAAGCTAAGCCACATGAACTATTAAGCTAAGTCACATGAACTATTAAGCTAAGCCACATGAGCTATTAAGCTAAGCCATATGAGCTATTAAGCTAAGCCACATGAGCTATTAAGCTAAGCCACATGAACTATTAAGTTAAGCCACATCTGAGTTGACGGTAATACTGTGATCCAAAAACTGTGTGGACTTTGCCCTCACAAATCAAGTCTATCTATTTTTCTTTTGTTTGCCTGAAGTATTGTCTATATCTGCAATGTTGTTTCTTGTATATATTTTACTGGTTTTTTTTGTAATTCTTGCAGTGGCCCATATAGTTTTGTCTGTAGCATTGTATGTAAAAGCCAATAGATATTCCTCAGTCTACTATATTCAGTGCAGTCTTGAAATATGTGCTCAGCAGCCTGGGGTACCTATCCACATGTCCACTTGGCTGAGGTACTAATTCTTGAATTCTGTATACATGTGATTATGGAGTCAATTGTGTCCTGTTCTGAGGCGTATAATGTACCAGAATATACACCCCCTCTCTCTTGATAGTGGAATCTGAATTGCTGATACAAATACAGACAGAATTGAAAGGAATACTGGACAAGGAGAAAGAATAGTCTACAGCGTAAAACAAAACAATCACTCTCAGGTCTTGGATGAAGAATACCCGCAAGATCTCTGGTTTCATATATACACTGTTGGAGATGGATCAGCACAAAATACAATAATGAATGGGGTGGCATACACAGAGTCCCCAAACAACACTACGGATATGAATGGAATAACAACAGGGAAATAAGTGTCATAATTATAAGCAGAGATCCAAGCAATGAAACTGCCAAAAGAAAAACTGCTCTTGGCCTACAGCCTGTAGTGTTTTTGACAGATGCAAGATCTGCATTCCAGGCACCACAATCCAGAAAATTACAGCACCTGCAGACCTTAATGACTGAACTCTGCAAGTACCACAAGGTTGCCCTGCAGTGAATCTCATCTCACTGTGGAATACCAAATCAAGTCTTTGCACAAAATACACATGCTCTTTCTCCCTCCGTACTACCATACGACAGGTAAAAACCAACCCCCTCCCCCGCGCTCATCAAATATCTGGACTGAACAAAATGTACTCAACATAATGTCTATTGCTTAACAACAGGGTCTGTACCTTGTCACAAATGTTGACATCCAAATGTCTTCTCTCTGACGTGTCCCTGTCCTCCTCTTCCATCTGAATACGAGTGTGAATGAGGTACTTGTAGAGGCAGTGAACATGATAGTAGTGGTAGCAGGCTGTTCGGTGAAAACTGCCAGGCTGTTCAAAGTGCTCCAAACAAACAACACAGGGGCAGTGAGGCATGTTGCCCTCTGTCAGACTGTCCTTCGCCATCTACAAGGATGAAAAATAGATAACAAAATATCTAATTATTGATTTGTGTATTTTATTTTTTAAATCAAAATAAAAAATAAAGAACAAAATGATTCAGGTTACCAACTTTCTTAACTCTTAACATTACCAACTTTCTTAACTCTTAACATTACCGACTTTCTTAACTCTTAACATTACCGACTTTCTTAACTCTTAACATTACCAACTTTCTTAACTCTTAACCTCCTGAATTATTTTCTCAATTCTGGACAGTTTCATCTCAGCTTCTTAGTGTTCACTTGTCAAGTGGGCATGGAAGTATTGTATTGCTAGTTTACGGTGAAGTCGTTCATTTTGGCCAGACATGCCCACGTTCAGCTGGCTAGATTTTGTTTAACAATTTTATCTGGGCAGTGGTCATTTTTGGCCTTTCCTTTTTGGCCTTTGACTGCCAAATCTTGTTTAACACACACAAGTGCACACAGGACCTGCTGTGTTTTGCAGTTATCCGAGAGCATTGGATCTCACTACTCAGAGAGCAGGAGAGCGCTAGACCACAAAAGAAACCACTGATTTAAAGTGAAAAATGACTATCATCTGTTTCAGGATTTGAAGCCAGGACTTTCTTATCTAGAGATCAACTACTTGTCTCTAAACTAACCATGTCACCACTATGTTTTATTATTCAGTTCTTCATAATGTCTCAAAAAAACCTTCAAAAACTAGCAGAAATTATCATTAGGGAAAATTGAAAAAAAATTGAAAAAATGGTATGGTAAAAGCTTTACGTGATTAGTAGACGACACAGATTTGAACGATGTTTCTGCCCAATAGACCTTCATCAGGAACAAACAAACAACACGCACACACAGATATGTAAGTAAATAAAACTAATCCTACATAGCTAACTAGTAACAAAACATCCAAACAAAATAATCAAAATTGGTTAAAGTAAAGAAAACTGACTTCCCTGTGTCGTGGACCGTGGTCAGAACGGAAAAAAGGGTGAGTCACACGGGTCTAGCTGTAATTATACCCTCTGGTCAGGTGAAGGGTTCTAAAAATACACGAGCGGGGGGAACGCTGTCTAGGTAACCTCGACTGCAAAGACACTGACAATGTCTAATAGTATCTAAGGGCCCGTAAATACATGTATATACACACACAGATGTGTGTATATATGTATACACGTACAAACAGATATGCACCTACTTATACATATTAACATACACCTTCATATACATATATATGCATACATACCTGCACACACATACAAGCATGTATATATATATACCCATACATATGTACACACACATGCATGTGCACACCCATGATACAGGGACAATCATATATGTGTAGAAATGTGCGTATAACGCACATAATATATATATATATATACATGCTTGTATGTGTGTGCAGGTATGTATGCATATATATGTATATATATATAGGTGTATGTTGATATGTGTAATTAGGTGCATGTCTGTTTGTACGTGTATATATACATGTATTTACGGGCCCTTATATACTTTTAGACATTGTCAGTGTCTTTGCAGTCGAAGTTACCTAGACAGCGTTCCCCCCACTCATGTATTTTTAGAACCCTTTACCTGACCAGAGGGTATAATTACAGCTAGACCCGTGTGACTCGCCCTTTTCCCGTTCTGACCACGGTCCATGACACAGGGAAGTCATTTTTCTTTTCTTTAACCAATTTCGATTATTTTGTTTTGGATGTTTTGTTACTAGTTAGCTATGTAGGATTAGTTTTATTTACTTGCATATCTGTGTGTGCGTGTTGTTTGTTTGTTCCTGCTGAAGGCCTATTGGGCCGAAACGTCGTTCAAATCTGTGTCGTCTACTAATCACGTAAAGCTTTTACCACACCATTTTTTTCAATTTTCCCTCACATTCAGCTTTACTGCAGCTTCGCATTTTTATGTACTCATTTGCATTTCTTTGCCTTAACCACCAGAAATTATCATTATTATCACAGGAAATATAAGATTAATGCACAAATAGACAAGGGCGTAAGACCGACCACATTACCCAAAAATCATATACTGAAGGTTTGTAAAATGGATGGTCACTAACACTTTATTCCCTATATGCCACTTGGCATGACAGGGCCCTTTACTTTACTTACAGATTGACAAGTGCAGAAAAAAACAAGACTTTTCAAATGGAGGAAATACAGGCAGAGAAGGAAAAAATCAAATAAATTTACTGGAGATAAAGGTACACTAGCAAAGGAATGGAGAGATTACTATAAGTTAATCATAAAACTAAACAGATCTTTATCTCATACTGAGGTCATTTAGCAAACAAGAAAGCCTGTAAAAATATCACCAGTAACATAATCCAACATGAAGAGTTTTTTTTTACGTTGGTAAAGAAAAATGACTGAAACTAACATGAGCTAGTCACAAGAGCTGATGATAGCCTGGCCAAAACAAACTTACAGGTTATATTGAAAAACAGAAGGTGCAGAATTAGGTAAAGAAGATAAAGGGCTGACAATATTGAAGACTGAACATCAAACACATTGTGTATAAACCAGAAACTGGCACACAAAGGTAAAGAATATAGAAAAATTGTGTACAACTTATCCTGGTGATATCCTAGAAACACCCAAGGGAGTTAAGTGATGGTGAAGATGATGACAATTCTAACTTCCCTAACAAGTTTGATGACTGACCTCAATGAGTGTGTACAGCATGGCATCACTTTCATGTCTACTGCTTTCAAGATCATGTCCTCTACCAGGCTGTAATTGAAGAAATAAATACAATTATCATATCAATAGATCTTGGATTTATGGAAATCTAACCTTGCATGTCAGTCCAGGCATTCAATAAACTCAGAAACATTGACGTTCAACTAGTATACATCTCAGCACCAAGATTGATTGACTGATTGCCACGAGTTGATACGAACATGCTGCTCTTTGACTCATTAGATGTGGCAGGTCGTAATGGCTATCGTGACATTCCCGGCTCTTACTGGAGAGGTTGGAGTTCGTCTGTCGCAGGCTATGCTATGTAAACTACTAGTCCAGCCCAGAGGTCCTGCAATACTGGGTCCTCTATATCAGTAACAGCCACCACTATGGGGAACACGGCGATCCTAGCTTCTGTTAGCCAGTCTGTTTTGACGCAGACTGTTAGCAGGGGAGACCACAAGGAGGTAGATATGCTAGGTCTTGGTCGGCTGATGGTGCGCGACCCTGCTATTGCGACCGCAGGTCGCAGGCGCTTGTGCACCCCCCAGCACCAAGTTTAGAATTCACAAGTCAAATGTGTGATCCATACTCCTATATGCAGAATATTATATAGAAACGTGGAGAATGAACCTTAAGATAGAAAGTTGACTAAGAAGATTTGAAGGTCACTGCCTTAAGAAGATTCTAAGCATCAGTTTGGATCACAGATTATGGATAGTCACCAGAAGATCAGGCATTAACAACATCAATTAAGGAGTGAAAGAAAACGCTGGAAAGGCTAGTCCATGTTCTTATGAATGGAAAAAACCAGGCATCCATGCCTATCAATAACATGGACACTACCTATCAAACAAAAGAGGCAGACCATTGTGGACATGGTGACGAACCATACATGATGAAAGAGGCTGGCAGGTCTTGGCGAGGGTTGTCCATGCTTGCTCCAGACTATATTGGGTGGAGAACTCATGTAAGTGCCCTCTACTCCAACCAAAGCTCGAACATACATGATGAAAGAGGCTGGCAGGTCTTGTCGAGGGTTGTCCATGCTTGCTCCAGACTAGATTAGGTGGAGAACTCATGTAAGTGCCCTCTACTCCAACCAAAGCTCGAACCATACATGATGAAAGAGGCTGGCAGGTCTTGTCGAGGGTTGTCCATGCTTGCTCCAGACTAGATTAGGTGGAGAACTCATGTAAGTGCCCTCTACTCCAACCAAAGCTCGAAGGATTAAGAAGAAGAACCAAATAGAAGTCTGATAATTAGTTGTCTATGAGGAAGCGGTAAACAAATCAAATTAAACTTAAACTTTATTAAAAGAGCGACGATACACTTTAAAAACAATACAACACTGCAGCCTCGCACACAGCCTTCATCAGACACACAAACTTGACCACACCAATAGTAAAAAAAAAATGGACCACTGTACTATATTAGTATGTACAATGTACTATATTATATCTCACAACATAATGTTATAGGAAAGAGAAACACTTCGCAAACGAGGTCACAATTTCAATGCACCGTTGCCCTTTCTCCTCGATGTTATTACTTTCCCAACAATTAAGTGAGCCAGGTCAAATCAAAATAGTTTGTGACATTACAAACAAAACATACAATTTTTAGATGAAGTAAATTTTTATGTATAAAAGTAAAAGTAAAAAAATAAAGAGCCCCATCATGCCAAGTGGCGTCTAGGGAATATGGTGTTAGTGGCCAATAATTTTTATAGACCTTTGGCACATGATTTTTGGGATAATGTAGTCGGTATTATGCCCGTGCTGCCTTACTTTCCCAGAAAAAAACCCGGTACCTATTTAAGACTGGGTGAACCCGGTAGCCGTTAGTCAGGATCAAACCTGACCTCTTGTTCTTTGTAGTAATATTTATATATGAATGGTATTTAATAGTTAATCTATCTATTGTCCTTTTGAGCCGAAGACGGCACATAGGGCAGAACCACAATCTCAAAAACAGAAACCTTGCGTGCTAAAATGGCACATATTGCAGAGATCACTGATCTAAAATCTATGGCGCTGTTTCCATAACAATACTTTTTACAATGACAGCTTGTCAAGCCATCGATAAATCTCCTTAGTCGCCTCTTACGACATGCCTGGAAGGTCACAGTGTCACTATTCTTTATTTTCCTCATAATGAGACCCCGGTAACACATGGGATCAATAGTTAATGCTCGTAACAAAAAGATCAAAGATTGGCAAATCTGAGAGTTCCAGGAGATGCAAAAGCAAATTATTAACCACAAATGTTTTACAATTTTTAAGGTACAGTCTCTTTTAATCATTTTGAATGTATAATAGAAAGAGCATGTGTGTTTTATCTTCCTGGATAGACACAAATGAGCCAATTAACTAAAGAATCAGTGACAAACAGCTGTGCCTAGAACATATGACTGAAAGTTAGAGTTGGAAAAATCATAAATAAATCAGAATATATGAAATGGGCAACCTGGCCTCACAAGAAAAAAACAAAGTGCTACCATGCTCAATTGTTAACCAGCAGAGGTTTTCTCCCATCCCATCCAGCATCTAATGATTAATAACATGGATGTCGATAATAATGAAGAACAGCTTAGAGCTGTGCTGTAATGCCACCTAGAAATAATTGGCACTAACATAATTTTACAATGGTTGTGAGGTCTTTTAGGTTATAGACTTTGTGCGGTAGGGGGTTCGATCCCCACCACACACTGATTTTTTTTTTTTTTTTTTGTAAACGAATCCATGGTATTTTCACTGCCAACCCTCACCTTGTCTCCATGTAAGATCTGATATCTAGTCTTCTCGGATAACTGCAAAAACAGGAGATCCAATGTGTATTTTGTGCACACTGAAAATCTTGGCAGTTAAAAAATCAGAAAGAGTAGGCAAAAATGGTGGTTTCTCTGGCAAAATTGACAGAAAAAAAATCTAGCCAAAAAATGTGTAAAACTCTGTATGTTCCTCTGAAGTCAGGAATATTTGCCTATGTGGTGGAGGAACACCTCAGTACATGGCTGCTGGTGTGGAGAAATAGGAAAGTAACCAAGCAAAATTCAGTCCTGGATTTCATTAGAGATATACATAAAGCTGGCGTATGCAAACAAAAACACAAGTTTCAACATTCTCCAATGGAAGTGGCCATTTCAAGTTACATTTTCAGATGAGCTTTTTAATTACGTTTAGTATCAATCATGATCTCCATGGAAGCCACAATAGCTCAGTTGTTAGTGAACTGGACTACAAAGGACAAGGGGTAAGGTTTGATCCCAACCGACAGCTTCCGGGTTCACCAGCCTTAAATGGGTACCGGATTTTTTTCTGGGAAAGTAAAGCGGCACGGGCGTAATACCGACCACATTACCCCAAAAATCATGCGCTGAAGGTCTGTAAAATATATGGTCACTAACACCATATTTCCCTATATGCCACTGGGCGTGATGGGGGGCTCTTTACTTTTTTTTTTTATTGATCTCCAGGGACAACTAAATGAATACCTACCTTGATATCTCTTCCTCTCCTAATCCACGTGGATTACGGATTTCAATCCCAGGAGGCTCATCTGGGTACTGAGGAAGACACGGATAAAAAACATGATATCTTTGAGAACAGATTATCATGGGCCACGTTTACATGTTCACATCTAGATAAATTATCAAATGAGAACAAAATGAAGAAGATGTGATGTAAAGTGGCTATATCAGCTCTAATAATAAAGTGCTGGGTGTCTGTAGCTACTTTACAAATACAAGAAGCAGAAATTGTGGAAGAAATGGATATAAACTTGTCTTGTTCTCTACTTTCTTGTGCTTATCAGCAGTGAAGCAAAACAGACCATTCATGGCAGTACTCTTTAGTTTGCCTTACACACTGTGCTTTGATTTTTAAAAAAGAAAAACTATCTTTACAGCATGATACTTGGGTCTGTCGAGGGGACATGAAGGACGGAGAATAAAGGCAGCATGTTCTGAGTGGTCACAATAAAGTGTTCTGGTCCTCTCTCTCTGCTTCCCTCCCTCTCGCACACGCACGCGCAGAGAGAGAGAGAGAGAGAGAGAGAGAGAGAGAGAGAGAGAGAGAACTTCAGACCCCACCAAGATTTGAACTCGTATTCTCTTGGTTTGGAGCATGAAGAGTTATTGATTCAGCCATATGTACTGCTGTGCCTTTAGTAGTGTCAGGTACTTCGCATTTCTGTTTCTTGAGAGGACTTCATAGACCTATTCTGTAGTTGCACCTGTTAGTTAATGAGTGTTGTGAAATTCTGTTTGTCAGTAACTGTGTCACACGTCCCAACCATTGAATTTGATTGTCTCTGGATCAAGTTCAGGGCTAGTGTTGTTCCTCTTATTAATTTCTTCCATTCTCATTTTTTCTTGTATTGCAACATTATGTAAAGGTAAGGCAAAGGTAAAAGTATGAGGCTTGAATCAGCATCTTCACATGCGAGTTTTCACCCATATGTGCTCGGCCGCCTACACTTCTGGATAGTGTTACTTCAAGCATCGAAACTCACGATGCGAGACAGCATTTCTAACCTTCCCAGGAGATCCATTTCTGCTAGCAGCTGGGTCGACCGCTGGGGTATTTTTTTTCCAACCACGAATACAACTCACACTTCTTCCAGCGGGAATTGAACTCAAATTTTTCCAAATATCTGTAGCCCAGTCAAATGGTTTTCCCAACTAGGCTACCGAGAGCCCTGCAACATTAAGTGTTTTCTTAAATATTTTATTTCAGTAGATGTGAGAGACTGAGTGGTCTATAGGTAAGACAGTCTCTGGACTGGAAAGTCCCAGGTTTGAATCCTGCCACAATAAGTGGAAATTGTTCACTTCAAATCTGTGGTTTTCTCGTGGCTTTACCTTCACTGATCTCTGGATAATGAGATCTAATGTCAGAAAATGGTGAGGAAAAAACAGGAGGTCCCGTGCTCACTTTAGCATGCTAAAGAACTCTTGGCAGTTAGAAGTCAAAATCAGTAGGCCAAAAATCTACCAATGCCAAAGACAGATGTGTTGGGCCAAAAGGCTAAGGTGATGTTCAGCAGAATAGCTCAAGCCAAAATAGCATTTCAGAAAATGAAAAATATCTTATGCAACAAATCTATGTCAATAAAAATGAGAAAGAGAGTTCATCGGTGCTATATAGAACCAATTCTGAACTATGGAAGCGAATCATGGACAGTAGACAAACAAATTAAAAGATGATTAGAGGCCACAGAGATAGATTTCTCAGAAGAATGTTGAAAGTTCTCTGGACAGCTAAAAAGACCAATGAAGAAGTTCTCAAAGAGGCCAACACAAAAAGGGAGCTCTTAAAAAACATCAGAAAGAAGCAATCAACATTTTTTGGGCACATCATGAGAAGAGGAAAGTTGGAATACTTGGTTACAACTGGCAAAATAAAAGGAAAGAGAGATCGCGGACGACAAAGAGAGAAAATACTGGATAACTTGGTGTCATTGCATGGAAAACAGTCAACAAAAGAACTGATACGATGCACTGAAGATAGAAGATTGTGGAGGGACATGATCGCCTACGCCAACTGGTATGGCACATGATGATGATGTTCAGCAAGAGTGGAAAGCTGTCAGTAAATCATAGCTGATGGGTTGATCAGGGATTGGTGAACCAGAACTATTCAGATCCTACTCACCTCTTCGTAGTACCCTCAGAAACAGACTAACTAGTCTGATCAAGTGTGTAGGAACTGAGAGGGAAGGTAACCTGGTCATCAAAAATGTGTTACTGAAGCTGGATGTCTTGGGCCGAAAGGTACAAATATCATAGTTCTACTGCAAACCACTACACAAGGCATCCGCTTCTCTTAAAGTCCTTTAAGGATGACGAGATCCAACTATTCCTTTAGTCATCAAGTGAATGCAAGCAGCAAGATGATTCTGTTTCCAAATAATGATTGCGTTGTCTGTAGTTTGGTTAGTACAAGTGGTTTGGTCTGTTTAAGTGTTAACTTCATTCATTGGGTGCCGTCTCCACATCGAAGGTTGGCTACCAAGGAACACAATTTTACTCTGTCTCTTCTCTTGATGGTCATAGGATCACCTGTTTACCTTTTGATGTTGTCTGTACACTTTATCTTGGTCTGCCTCAGCCTCATCTACTTCGTACTTCCCTTCCAATATAACTTTTAGAAGGGTATTAAATCTTTTTCCATGTTCAAATAATTTCAGTTGTCTTTTTCAAATTGTGTTTATTTTTTTTTTTCATTTTCAGCCGATTCAGAAATTTCTCATTTGTCCTCTTTTCCATTCACCAAATTTTCTCAATTTTCCTATAGAGCCATATTTCAAAGGATTTAAATTTCTGCTCTGTTTTTTTTTAAATTTAATGTCCATGTTTCTGCACCATACATGAATGTTAAGTAAATATAGCTTTTTGCTATTCATAGTTTTAGTTCTGTATTTGTTCTGATGTCTATATATTTTTCATGTTGTTAAAATTGCTTTTGCCATTCTTACTCTTTTATTTACTTCTGTCTCAAATTGCTCTCCATAGCTTGCCGTGGAGTGATACAAGGTGAGGCTCCTAACTCTTCTTCGGTGGTCGGCGCCTTTTAGTGTCCTGAAGACACCTCTTGTGTACTATACACTTTGCTGTTATCCACTTCTGAGTCATTGACCAAGTCTGATTTTTCGACTCACTCACCGTTACAGACTTTGTATAGATGGGGATGGACTTTCCTGGTAGTGGTGTCATTATCAAAAAATCAATTCTCAATGGAGCAGTGAATGTATTTCACTGTTAACTGACAGTGAAATTATTTAATTTTTTTCTTATTTTTTATTTTAAATACACATTTGTACATGTGTTGTATGTTTGTTCCAGTTGAAGGCCTTTTGTGCTGAAATGTTGTTCTGGTTGTATTGTCCCTCTGTTATGTGAAACTTTAACCATGCTGTTTTTTTTTTTAATATATTTTTTCATTTCTCCTGGCATACAATCAGGAATGAGAAGATAGCAGCCACCAGTCTCTATCCTTCAACAGCTGCATAAAGATGCTGAGAGCCTTGAGTTGACTACTTGTCCGGGCTAGAGTTTGCTGCCCTTCGACACTTATCAAAGCGGGGGGACCTCGGTAGCCTAGCTGATTAAAACCATCGCACTAGCTACAGCCATTTGGAAAACCTGTGTTCGATCCTGCTGCAAGCAGTGAGAATTGTACTCATGGTGGAAAAAAAGATACCCCTGCAGTTGACCCAGCTGCTGGCAGAAATGGGTACCAGGGTTCATACTCTGGGAAAGTGAGGCATGGCGCCTCACTCATGAATTACAATGCTAGAGGCAATACTAGACAGAAGTCTCTGAACTTTTTGGATAGGCGGCGAGCACATATGGGTAAAGAAAACCTGTGTGCTAAGACACAGATTCAAGTTTTGTACTTTACTTGTCAAAGTGAACATATGAAAGCAAACGTCTGCAAGAATTGTATATTTGAAAAAATTATCAAAAATAAAGATTTACCATAGTGTTCAATGTGAACACAAGGGTCATGCAAACGTACTGCTTGCTAGGTCATGGCCAGTGGCTGGGTGCAGGAGTAATTCAATCTGATCCACTGATCCACTGGAAGAAACAAAAAAAAAACATGTAGATATACAAGTTCAGATAAATACCTCAGAGAAATGAAAACAAAGAAAATTATGTTAAATAGCTTCAGTATATTATGTGCAAGATTTTACATCATAGACAAATCAACACCAATAAGCATATTCTAAATCTACATGTTTTGAGATCAAAGTGCAGCATGTAAAGTTTTTGTTTTCTATCCTTTTTTTGTCTTCCAAAGTCGAATGAAAAGGCAGTACTTTTGACAGTGCTTTCTGGCTCACCTCACACATTCAAGTGTAAATTTTCTTTGAAAAAAGTTAGTGTTATCTGTCGCACTTTTATTGGTCTTCATTGTGCTGCATCCAAGGTACAAGAAGTTTTTGTTTGTATGGCCAGTTATTAAGATTTGGTGTGTTTTCCCTGCCTGGGCATTTAAGATTTGTGTCTTTTCCCTGCCTGGGCATTTAAGATTTGGTGTCTTTTCCCTGCCTGGGCATTTAAGATTTGGTGTCTTTTCCCTGCCTGGGCAATTAAGATTTCGTGTTTTTATTCCCTGCCTGGGTATTTAAGATTTGGTGTCTTTTCCCTGCCTGGACATTTTATCAAGATTTTGTTTTTCCTGCTTGGGCATTTCAGATTTGGTGTTTTTCCCTCCCTGGGCATTTTAAGATTTGGTGTTTTCCCTCCCTGTGCATTTTAAGATTTGGTGTTTTTCCTTGCCTGGACAATTATTAAGAATTGATGTTTTCCTCAAGTCACTCTAACCCCCAACTAGGCAAAAAGCTAAGTTGCAGGGAAAGCCTGAAGATGGACACACCCTGCGATCAACTACCTTAGGACCTCTCTATCCTTAATTTACTACCATAGTCACATAGGCCGTCTCAAGCCAACTACGAAGCGTAGGTCTGATAGGTCTGACAGCTATCTAGTACCACCTACTAGGTCATCATAATTTCTTCTTCCTGTCAACTCCCTGTAGAGCATAGACCTTTAACAAACCACTTTCCAAGCTGTTCTATTTCTTGCCATTCTCTTAAGATCATTCTAAGACAGAGTTTTCCTGTGCATGGTAAGGGACACTGTGCATATGGCTGCCAAAAAAAAAATGGATCACACAAAAATTCAGTTCCTAGTTCCTAGGGACTTTGCTAGAGGTGAAAGCTGGAGAACGGCAAAAAATAAATAAATAAATGTAAAATGTACATTCTACAGAATGTCTCTTTTAATTTAGAATTTAGTTTTATCTACTCTATCATTTACCATGACTGACTTACATGCACAAACACATATCACTTACTCTAAGTTTCTTGAATAAGTCAACTCATTGATATAGATTGCCTCCAGGGACTCCAACTCTGTCTCAAGGGCACTGTTTTGGGAGAGGCAAAAATTAAACACATTTTGAGAACATTTCAAAGTCACCAAAATTTCTTAGCAGGCACTTCTGATGCCAAATCTCTTATAAAAAACACAAGGTAATAAAATAGTTAAACTTCAAAAACTGCAACAAGAACAAACTATATTGCTAGTCTGCTAAGACAAATGATCAGTATTTAACTATGGGTGGAGTCAGTTAAATACAAAAATTATTATTGGTTTAACTCTTGACCAATGGTTCTGACAATTAGACATTCAAACATTATTACATCACATTAATAGTATATTTCAAGTTATGAAATATTCTCTCTTGAATTTGATATATAGTTTTGTCAATTTTTAATTATGAACATTTCTGAAAAATGTGCAATTAATAACAATATTTCAATCTTGCCTAATTTGTTACCATCTGTTGAGGCATAGGCATCAACAAGAACTATCAATTCATTACCGTTTATTGCTCTCTGTTTCTCATATTCTGTAAGTGTAGTTTATCTTTATGATCTCTATCTTAAGCTTTCATGTCCATATGTTTCTAGGTCTTCCTTGTTTTCTCTGTCCTTTATTTATGTAAGGTAGTTCACAATATTTCTTCAGTATTCAAGAAAAGACGATGGTCATATGTTGGACATATGATGAGGAGAGGTAATAACCAAATAACAAAGCAAGCCCTCATGTGAGAAACAACAGGTAAGAGGAAAAGAGGCCGACCCTATGACACTGAGAAGAACATGGATCAGAGGCAAGAGCAGCAGGAATCGGCTCCCTCAATGAGATAGAGTTGCTTGCACAGAACAGAGACAAATGGCGCGATTTGATAAAAGATCTTTACAAGATTGAAAACTGCTAGAACAAAAATTTTGATAAGAGAAGGTCTATGCCCTAAGGGCTGGCTACAGCTCGAAGGGTCAATAGATAGATAGTTCACAATATGCAGTTAAATAGTTTGACCAAAGCAGCAAAATTTCAAAAGCCAGCTCTCTGCACTCAGGACAAACCTAAAGGTGTTGACTTCTCAATAAATGGTTATTTTAAATGGGTCCAGGATTTTTTCTAGGAAAGCAAGGCAGGCTGGCATGATAGCACCCACATCACCCATACAATGTGTTTCTAGTCATTGAAAAATGTGAGAACTAATGCCTTACTCCCCGTACACCTTGAGGCAAGGAGAGAAAACAACCGCTACCCCATTACTTGTACTCTACAAAAATAAACATCCGTGAATCCGCATGTACACTGTTCTGTCAGCATCATATGTTAACTGGATAGTATAAAAAAGTAAAGAGCCCTATCACGCAGCATATAGAGAATATGGTGTTAGTGATCTAATTTTTTATAGACCTTCGGCACATGATTTATGGGGTTAATGTGGTCGGTATTATGCCTGTGCCGATTTACTTTCCCAGGAAAAAAATCCGGTACCCATTTAGGCTGGGTGCGACCATCGATCAGGATCGAACCAGACCTCTTGTCCTTTGTAGTCAAGTTCACTAACCACTGAGCTATCACAGCTCCTTGTTAGCTGGGTGCTTTCAGTTAAATTTCTAAATGTAGCAATTGGTTTCCAGTTTGAGGAAAAAGGGGAGGGCGATATTATCCTCTAGCTTCAATCATTGATTATTGTTACAAATGTAGAAGCTGTATTATCCTCTAGCTTCAATCACTGATTATTGTTACAAATGTAGAAGATATATTATCCTCTAGCTTCAATCATTGATTATTGTTACAAATGTAGAAGATGTATTATCCTCTAGCTTCAATCATTGATTATTGTTACAAATGTAGAAGATGTATTTCCTCTAGCTTCAATCATGAATTGTTACAAATGTAGAAGATGTATTATCCTCTAGCTTCAATCATGAATTGTTACAAATGTAGAGGATGTATTATCCTCTAGCTTCAATCATGAAATGTTACAAATGTAGAAGATGTATTATCCTCTAGCTTCAATCATGAATTGTTACAAATGTAGAAGATGTATTATCCTCTAGCTTCAATCATGAATTGTTACAAATGTAGAAGATGTATTATCCTCTAGCTTCAATCATTGATTATTGTTACAAATGTAGAAGATGTGTTATCCTCTAGCTTCAATCATGGATTGTAACAAATCTGGACGATGTATTATCCTCTAGCATAGATGAAAGTTTGAATTTAGATTCTGTTTAAGTGATAATGACATTGATCATCACAACATTGGTATCAGAGATAAGGGGGCGTTGCCCATTCCTTCTACTAAATCTAAAA
This sequence comes from Megaustenia siamemsis, assembly GCA_032433765.1. NCBI lineage: Eukaryota > Metazoa > Mollusca > Gastropoda > Stylommatophora > Ariophantidae > Megaustenia > Megaustenia siamemsis. The sequence goes on from JAVIAB010000008.1 coordinate 11,517,079, forward strand.
ATAAACGGTATGCCGTTATTTTATTGTGCCGATTGCACATATCTTCCACACCTGCATGCATCTGTTAATAAATGATTAATTTTAACTTTTTACAATATTAAAGTTAACTAATTAACTAATTTTAATTATTAATGAATTAAATGAATTAACGTATGTTATAAATTTGTTTTGAAAATCATTGTTAATTCTATCTATCTATCTATTGTCCTTTCGAGTTTTCGAGCCGAAGACGGCACATAGGGCAGAACCACAAACTCAAAAACAGAAACCTTGCGTGCCAAAATGGCAATAGTTAATTACCAAATCTATTATATTTAATTCATAATTTTCTAAATTAGTCATTTTCATCATCATTGAGTAGTATCGTCTCCTCATCGAAGGTTGGCTACCATCGAGCGCCATTCCACGGTCTCTTGCTTTGAATTTGATGGTGCAGATTGTCATAGTGACTTGTCCATCTTTTGATGTTACTCGTGCATGTTAGTCTTGGTCTGCCTCTGCCTATTTTACTTTGTATTTTCTGATTTTCCTTTCCAATATTACTTTTATTAGGCCGCTGTTGTGTCTTTTAACATGACCCAAAAATTTCAAAATAATTTCATTTGTCTTCTTAGAGTCATTTTAGTTATATTTAATAATATTATATAATTTATCAACAAAATTGAACAATCACTGCACTGGTCAATCACTGCTATTAAATTAATGATTAATCAGAACAACGACTTAATTTTAATTATTTTTTCACTTTGACTTTTGACTTCATTATTCATAAATCTTAACACTCAAGACTCCAGACTCAGAGACTGTGAAAACTCAAACTCAAAGACTCAGACACTAGAACTAGAACAGCTACCTAGAACAGGCTAGACTTACTTAGACAGACTTGAGACTTGAGACTGAGGAGACTCAGACTGAGACCTGAGACTAGTGAGACTCATCACTCCCCAATGCTTCACTTCGACAAGAAAAACTATACACTAAAACGTGAATAATTTGATGCACATTATTTACTCTACTCACTTTTCGCTTGAATCTGACATGTTGCGTTTGTTTTTATAGTAAAAAAGGGTAACTTCTCGCTTGCAGGTAAATGTACACAGTGCGTTGTCAGTTAATCCAAGCACCTGGTGGCTGCCACCATCTTGTGCAGTTAGTGCCACCAACAGTGCCAGGTTACAGTACACATGGACACTAATGGACAGTCAGCTTTGGTATTGCGCTTATTGAAAGTTGCAAGACAGCAATGGCTTTCAGAAACCTTGATAAAATATACGAAAATTCTATCTATTGACCTTTCGAGCCGTAACCGGCCCATAGGGCGTAGACCAAGATACACCTTCTCCTATATGAATTTTTGTTCTAGCAGTTTTCTTTTAAAGATATTTTATCAAATCTCGCCATCTGTCTCTGTTCTGTGCAAGCAGTTCTATCTCATTGAGGGAGCCGATTCCTACTGCTCTTGCCTCTCTCATCAATGTTCTTCTCAGTGTCTCCCTGGGTCTTCCTCTTTTTCTCTTACCTGTGTTGTTTCCCATATGAGGGCTTGCTTTGCTATTCGGTTATTATCTCTTCTCATCACATGTCCAATATATGACCATCGTCTTTTCTTTATTACTGAAGATATTAGTGTATCAGGTCTACGTTTCATTAACAACATCGTTTTTACGATAGTGGCTTGTTAAACCTCTGATCAACGGTTATATACCAAGCCGGAGAAAAATAATTCCTCCATTTTGGAAACAACCGGAAAAAACTTAGCATAAAAACAAAGTAGGATTTTCAGATTGAATGTACGAGAGATAAGGCTCCATTCAGCTACAAAGTTGAAAGCTGACAGTGAATCATAGCTGATAGCTTGCCAGTAAACCAGAACTATCCACATCAAACGCCACTTCTTCGCAGTGCCCCTAAAAACGAGTAACCAGTCTAGTCTGACCAAGTGAGTACGAATTGAGAAGGGTGATAACCCGGTACTCAAAACTTCCGTGCTGAAGTCGAATGTTTTCGGTAGAAAGGCGCAAATGTACCGTTCTAATGTAAACCACAACACACTTAGACGAATGACAGGAAACAGTCTGAGAGACACGATCAGAAATGAAGAACTGAGAACAAAGCTAGGAATAACCCCCATCATAGAATATATAAAGAAACAACATATAAAATGGTTTAATAATTAAAATGGAGTTCGGACTCCTCCGTCTCCAAGATGGCGGATCTAGCCCACGTCCTCTCGATCGCTGCAGAAAGTGCATCCAGGGTCTGATTAATTTCGGATCTCCGTTGCACATTTCTGCGTTAAAGTCAAAATGATGATTTACTTATTACATCTATGTCGCTAAAGCGAGGTCGTAGGCCGACAACAGTCCGTTTTTGACAAATCAAGTGTTGTGAATGAGACCTTCCACCGTTTAGACTTTATTTGCGCTTTACGTCACATTGGAGCTGTTCATGACCGTTGTTGGAATTCCTTGACGCAAGTTATTTACACATTAATGTAAACTATTTCGTCAGCCGCAGTTTTGTCTCCTTGGGGAATTTGCTTCGTGTTTTGTTCGTCGTAGGCTGCTTACACTAGAGTAATCAGACAGAAATCTAAAGGGAGCGAAATTGTGTGTTCGGCGACATTGTTGTGTGCTACGCCATCGTAATGGTTCACTAAACCGGCCGTGCGCAAATCTTACGGTCTGCTGTTTGATGTGCGACGGGGATAATCTGACGACTGACTGTGTGACTATATGTTCGGAATTGGAGTCATCAACGATGGCCTAACATCATCAAGTGCTACGACGATCACCATTTTCAAGAGGACGTGACTTACCGGTATATGGGGATAGGCGGTGGGAACTGTTGGAGGCTATGCATGAAAAGTGTTCCTTGTTGCAGTTTCCTCATATTACAAGTCGCACGTCTGTGTTAGTCACCTCTAGTGACTCGGGAATAGGTAGAATTGGATGGAAAGAAAAGTTGACAAACGATGAAGTTTTAAAACAACTGAAAATAAAAAGAGAACTACTAAATACAATTAAGACAAGACAAATAAAATTTTTGGGGCATATTAAAAGACACAACAGTCTACTAAAAGTAATATTGGAAGGGAAAATACAAGGTAAAAGAGGCAGAGGCAGACCAAGACTAACATGGACGAGTAACATCAAAAGATGGACAAGTCAGTCTATGACAGCCTGCACCATCAAAGCAAGAAACAGAGTAGAATGGCGATCCAAGGTAGCCAACCTTCGTTGCGGAGAAGGCACACTATGATGATGATGATGATGATGATGATGATGATGATGATGATGATGATGATGAGTGACTCGGGCAGATGGTGCTCGAAACCTGGGAGAGCCGACCATCTAAGGGCAGAATTCCCCATACAGAAAAGATCAGCTGCTGCCTTGCAGGAAGATTGGGGACAATCAAAGGCTAAGGAAAGCAAACCTGAATAAATGCTGGCTGAAATCGGATGCACTGGGCCACTGGCGCAGAACACAGTGCAACGTTTTAACAGGTATTCAAGCGGAGTGGATCTAATAGGCTTAAACAGACAGTTGTCTTCGTGTGGGAGTCTGGAGTCCTACTCTAATTGAGTCCTGATCGCAGAGAGAGAGAGAGAGAGAGAGAGAGAGAGAGAAAGAGAGAGAGAGAAATGGTTTGACCACGTGACAAGGCAGAAAGATCATCAAACACAACACAACGGGTCTTCAACAAACTTTGCGAGAACACCAAACACAAGGGACGACCATGAAAAATGATTGATTGACGGAGTATTAGAAACACTAAGAAACATAAAAGCAGCAGAGGCGAACAGAAGAGCAAAAGACCGCAAATTATATCTCCCCTCAACGCTGAAAGGCAAATGAGGAAGGAAAGGAGAAGATGTATCGCCACATCCTATCTGGGATGACTTCCCTCCCTTTCCTCATTTATTTATTGTGATTCGTACTTCATCTACCATAGGCTCTGGTGTTCATCAATAATACCCTTTGGTCTTAGGCTGACATCACTATTACGTGTTCTTGCTCTGTTGTTCGTCACTTTCCAAGTTCGCATATTTGATCTGTCTTGTCCAAGGGTTTCACCGTCAGGTCTTTGAGATGTCTTCTTTTTTATTGTTATCAATTCTCGGCAGTCTGCAATCATTGTTGTTGTTGATGTAATGCCACGAGTTGGCAGGGTGCCCTTTGACTCATTGATGTGGTGGGTCGTAATGGCTTTATTTACATTCCCGGCGCTTACTGGAGAAGTTGGAGTTCGTCTATCTTTCTATGCAGGGAAAGTATTAGTCCAGTCCTCTACTATTACAGTATTAAGTATTAGTACTGCAATACTAGGTCTCTTCTATTTCAGTAACAGTCACCATTACAGGAAACACGGCGATCCTAGCTTCTGTTAGCCAGCAGGCTGTTTCCGGTGTAGACCACGTGGAGGTAGAACTGTTAGGTCTTGGTTAGCTAATGGTACGCCGTCCGTGCTATTGCGATCGCTTGTCGCAGGCGCATTTATATTTTAGTTCTGGACATTTAACAACGGCCCATAGGGCGTAGACCAAGATACACCTTCTCCTATATGAATTTTTGTTCTAGCAGTTTTCTTTTAAAGATATTTTATTAAATCTCGCCATCTGTCTCTGTTCTGTGCAAGCAGTTCTATCTCATTGAGGGAGCCGATTCCTGCTGCTCTTGCCTCTCTCATCAATGTTCTTCTCAGTGTCTCCCTGTCTCAGTATTAATCGCTAAGAGTGAAAATGAGTTACAAGAAATGTTGGACATTATAGTGAAAGAAAGCAAAATAAAGGACTCCGCCTTAATAGCAAAAAGACAGAGGTAATGGTAACAACAAAGAAAAAGACATCACCTCAGTGCAAAATAAAGACAAGTGGAACAATATTCTATCTATTGACCTTTCGAGCGTAACGGCTCTTAGTGCGTAGACCAAGATACACCTTCTCCTATCTGAATTTTTTTTCTAGCAGTTTTCTTTTAAAGATATTTTATCAAATCTCGCCATCTGTCTCTGTTCTGTGCAAGCAGTTATATCTCATTGAGGGAGCCGAATCCTGCTGCTCTTGCCTCTCTCATCAATGTTCTGTTCAGTGTCTCCCTGGGTCTTCCTCTTTTTCTCTTACCTGTTGTTTCCCATATGAGGGCTTGCTTTGCCATTCGGTTATTATCTATTCTCATTACATGCCCAACATATGACCATCGTCTTTTCTTTATTACTGAAGATATTAGTGGTTGGTTGGCGATTTCTCTAATTTCCTCGTTTGTTTTGAATTCGTTCCACGCTATACCAAGTATTTTCCTTAGACATTTTTTTTCGAATGCGTTCAACTTTGTTTTTATATCTCTTGATGTTGGAACAATATTAAAACAGGTAAATGAATTAAAATATAATACCTCAGACGGAAGGTGGACAAAAGAGGTGAGATGTAGAATGGCTCAGGCAAAAGCAGCTTTCCAAAAAATGAGGAAAATACTATGCAATCCATTTTTGACAATAGAAACAAGAAAAAGAGTTCTTAAATGTTATGTAGAGCCAGATGTTTCATGTATATTTTCTTGATAATCCTTAGATCTTTATCATAATTATTTATGTAATGCACATGACCGAAATAAATAAATACACAGTTTAATGTTATATGTGAGTTATTTAATGTTAGTTGCAAGTTACTTTGGAATCATATGTGAGTTATTTAATGCCATATGTGAGTTATTTAATGTCATATGTGAGCTATTTAATGTTGTGAGTTAGTTTGGAATCATATGTGAGTTATTTAATGCCATATGTGAGTAATTTAATGCCATATGTGAGTAATTTAATGTCATATGTGAGTAATGTAATACAATATGTGAGTTATTTAATGTTAGTTTTGAGTTAGTTTGGTGCCATATGTAAGTTATTTAATGTCATATGTGAGTTAATAATGTAAAATGTGAGTAATTTAATGTCATATGTAAGTAATGTAACGTCATATGTGAGTAATTTAATGTTAGTTGTGAGTTAGATATCAATCGCATATTAGTTTAATCATCACCATCTATATAAGTCTGAAGTAGATGGCGATGATTTAACCTTCTGGGTCTTGATTTAATTAACTGTAGATCGACCTTTTTCTGGGAAGTTATCATCATGTGCCATACCGGTTGGCGTAGGTGATCATGTCCCTCCACAATTTTCTATCTACAGTGCATCATATCAGTTCTGTTGTTGACTGTTTTCCATGCCATGACACCAAGCTATCCAGTATTTCTCTCTTTGTCGCCGGCGATCTCTCTTTCCTTTTATTTTGCCAGTTGTAACCAAGTATTCCAACTTTCCTCTTCTCATGATGTGCCCAAAAAATGTTGATTGCTTCTTTCTGATGTTTTTTAAGAGCTCCCTTTTTGTGTTGGCCTCTTTGAGAACTTTCTTATTGGTCTTTTTAGCTGTCCAGGGAACTTTCAACATTCTTCTGAGAAATCCCATCTCTGTGGCCTCTAATCGTCTTTTTCATTTGTTTGTCTACTGTCCATGACTCGCTTCCATAGGTCAGAATTGGTTCTATAAAGCACCGATGAACTCTCTTTCTCGTTTCTATTGACATAGATTTGTTGCATAAGATATTTTTCATTTTCTGAAATGCTATTTTGGCCTGAGCTATTCTGCTTTTTATTTCTGTGGTGCATCTTCCATCTGATGTTATTATTGTTCGGGGAAGTAACGAAGTAATTACCGCGTGACGACGAACAATATTACAGGGTACAGTCCCCTGTCAGTTATTGCCAAAATAACTGTTCTATGTGCCATTCATCTTCAGATGCCCAAGAAAAAATAGACCGCCTCCACATTGCTTGTCAAATAAGGCTTCAAATCAACACGATAAAAACGAAAGTTGTGGATGTCACCATTATAGATACTTCTATCACATTTAGCATTTTACTTCCGGTTGGTGCAGTTGTTGCAGGAGCTACTGAGGTAGATGCTCTGTGCACACCGTGAGCTGTGTGTCTCATCCGTTTTGATCATGTTTCGATATTGTTTACGATGAATGATGATATCGTATGACAGGGAACAGTTGGCTGTGTTCACATTCTGCGCGGTTTCGCCTTATGTCTTTTGGCGTGTGCTGAGACTGCTATGATGGGGACTACAGCTACCTTTCTTTGTTTGGAGAGATGAGTTGGTAATTCGGATGATTCCACTGGCACGGGCGGTTGAGCAATCTTCTTCTTCTTTACCTTTTTAGCTCCCAGTGAGCATAGGTCTTCAACAAACACTTTCCAAGTCGTTTCGTTTTTTGCCATTCTTTTAAGATCATTCCATGACTCCCCCATCATCTTCATCTCTGCTTCTATCTGTCTTCACCAAGAATTCCTTGGTCTTCCTCTTTGTCTTTTCCCCTGGTGATTCCAAAAAAGGGCCTGATGCGCCATCTCTTTATCCACTGGTATTTGACCGGTACATTTCCATAATTCAATGTTAATGATTTTGTCCTGCCATTTCCATCCTTTTATTCTGCGCAAGCATCCATTAAAGAAAGTCTGTATGTCGTGGTTGTCAATTTGTTGTTCTCCGTGTTTCACATCCATATAATAGGGCCGACTTAACATTTGAGTTGAAAATTTATTTATGTATTTAACCTAATTTCTTTGGATTTCCATATGTTTCCCAGTGCAACGAAAGCTCATTTTGCTTTTGATATCCTTATTTTGGTATCATTTTCTGTTCCTCCATCTATATTACTGCCAAGATATATGTAATATTGTACGTCTAGTAGAGGTATTTCTCCTAATTTTATTTTGTTATTGCCAACTGCATTAATTCTCATAATGTCGATTGAGCAATAATGGATTTTAATTCGTTTGCAGTGATACCGAGGCCTTCCATAACCATAACCATAACCAAAGCACTCGGTCAAGATGGCCGGTTAGTCAGATCATGTTCAAGACTAGTGGCATTTTTACTGCAATGTAGTTTCAAGTGATTCTTTCTGGTTTGGAGTTTTGTTTGTGGAGACAGCGGTGGTCCGGTCGCATTCATCTGACCACAAAGTCAACATAGTTTTGGATCCCGCATGCTTAGATAGTGCTGCAGATGACTGGTCTGGGGTGTAGTGGAACGGTACCAGGTCCCGGTACGGGATATGTGATCTGTGTTCGACTGCAAATTTGCCACCAGCTGGATTGCGATTGGGTCGTTTTTTTGAATAGCGATTCTTCGGGCTCGCTCATAGATCACGAAGTCTACACCGGAATTGGCGCGAGGTGCATGGGGATTATGCTGCCAGTGACGGCCGTTACGGCGACTCGTCAATTTTGAGCTGCGCGCCATTTGTACAGAATGCAGCGCATTCAATAATACATTATGAACGTTAAAACACGCCTCTGGTGGAACAGTGTGAACGTTCGGGATGAACACTTTGTTGGTCGCTGGAACGGGGGCTGGGCAGATATTGTTCTTCATCATCATCATCTTCTTCTTCTTCTGCGATCATGGCTCATTCAGAATAAAACTCCGGACTCTCTTTTGAAAGCATCTGTCTGTTTAAGTGATTCGGTTGCCCCGTATAGTTTCTCTTCCAAAGAGATGGATGTAGGCCACGTTGCCCTTCTCCTGTCTGTGTACTGGGGCAATCCTGCAGAACGCGTTTTGTTGTCATGTTATCCAGGGTACAGTGGCACTGGCTGGTAGTTCCTATTTTGAGCACATATGACACCCGTATGCAGTGAAATCACTCCGTTTTAAAGTCTGAAGTCTAGGCATAACATTGGTTATTGGTTATTGGTTATGGAAGGCCTCGGTATCACTGCAAGCGAATTAAAATCCATAATTGCTCAACCGCCCGTGCCAGTGGAATCATCCGAATTATAACTCATCTTCCAAACAAAGAAAGGTAACTGTAGTCCCCATCATAGCAGTCTCAGCACACGCCAAAAGACATAAGGCGAAACCGCACAGAAAGTGAACACAGTCAACTGTTCCCTGTCATACGATATCATCATTCATCGTACACAATTGGAGTATCGAAACATGATCAAAATGGATGAGACACACAGCTCACGGTGTGCACAGAGCACTTAACTCAGTAGCTCCTGCAACAAGCCAGACTTGGAACATGAGGAAACCTAGGCATAACAATTAACAATGAATGTTTACAAAAGGTTTACACATTTCACTTACACTAGCAGCAAAAATCAGACACGCATCGCCCTAGCATCAAATGCTTTCACAAATTGACGAACATCTGGAAATCCAAAGTACTCAACAAAACGTACAAACAGATAAAAAGTAGGATCAAAGTATGGCGGTCTGTCGTGATACTGACCACACTGCCCATAACATGTCCTTGGTTATTGAAATATGTTCGCGGTAACATAATATTCCCAAAACGGCTGAAACTGTGGAGGTAACGCATACTTCTAAATTCGATCAAAAGGATTATCATCCAATATGGAACATGACAAAAGAAAGATCAAGTCCAATATGGAACATGACAAAAGAAAGATCAAGTCCAATATGGAACATGACAAAAGAAAGATCAAGTCCAATATGGAACATGACAAAAGAAAGATCAAGTCCAATATGGAACATGACAAAAGAAAGATCAAGTCCAATATGGAACATGACAAAAGAAAGATCAAGTCCAATATGGAACATGACAAAAGAAAGATCAAGTCCAATATGGAACATGACAAAAGAAAGATCAAGTCCAATATGGAACATGACAAAAGAAAGATCAAGTCCAATATGGAACATGACAAAAGAAAGATCAAGTCCAATATGGAACATGACAAAAGAAAGATCAAGTCCAATATGGAACATGACAAAAGAAAGATCAGTTTTAAGTTTTATCCCAGGTGTGCCCCCCCCCCCCCCAAATCCCCACCCAACTAACTGAAATAAAGGTTATATGAGTTAACTTATCATCGAGCCTTTGTGGTTCAGTGCTTTTTTCGCTCACTTCCTTGAACATAAGGGCCTGAGTTCTGTATCTTTGTAGTTGAGCGCTTAGTTCACTCACTTCCTTCAACAGAAGGGCCTGAGTTCTGTATCTTTGTAGTTGAGCGCTTAGTTCACTCACTTCCTTGAACATAAGGGCCTGAGTTCTGTATCTTTGTAGTTGAGCGCTTAGTTCACTCACTTCCTTCAACAGAAGGGCCTGAGTTCTGTATCTTTGTAGTTGAGCGCTTAGTTCACTCACTTCCTTGAACATAAGGGCCTGAGTTCTGCATCTTTGTAGTTGAGCGCTTAGTTCACTCACTTCCTTGAACATAAGGGCCTGAGTTCTGTATCTTTGTAGTTGAGCGCTTAGTTCACTCACTTCCTTCAACAGAAGGGCCTGAGTTCTGTATCTTTGTAGTTGAGCGCTTAGTTCACTCACTTCCTTCAACAGAAGGGCCTGAGTTCTGCATCTTTGTAGTTGAGTGCTTAGTTCACTCACTTCCTTCAACAGAAGGGCCTGAGTTCTGCATCTTTGTAGTTGAGTGCTTAGTTCGCTCACTTCCTTCAACAGAAGGGCCTGAGTTCTGCATCTTTGTAGTTGAGTGCTTAGTTCACTCACTTCCTTCAACAGAAGGGCCTGAGTTCTGCATCTTTGTGGTTGAGTGCTTAGTTCACTCACTTCCTTCAACAGAAGGGCCTGAGTTCTGTATCTTTGTGGTTGAGTGCTTAGTTCACTCACTTCCTTCAACAGAAGGGCCTGAGTTCTGCATCTTTGTAGTTGAGTGCTTAGTTCACTCACTTCCTTGAACATAAGGGCCTGAGTTCTGCATCTTTGTAGTTGAGCGCTTAGTTCACTCACTTCCTTGAACATAAGGGCCTGAGTTCTGTATCTTTGTAGTTGAGCGCTTAGTTCGCTCACTTCCTTCAACAGAAGGGCCTGAGTTCTGCATCTTTGTGGTTGAGTGCTTAGTTCGCTCACTTCCTTCAACAGAAGGGCCTGAGTTCTGCATCTTTGTAGTTGAGCGCTTAGTTCACTCACTTCCTTCAACAGAAGGGCCTGAGTTCTGCATCTTTGTGTTCATAATTTGCCCTTAAAAGGTCGTTAAGCGACCGTGGAGACGCTGTGTTGCGGTTTCAAGTAGAACTGTGATATCTGCGCCCGTCGGCCCAAAACATTCGACTTTAGCACGGCATTTTTGATCACCGGATTGCATTCTCTCTCGATCCATAATCAGTTTGTCAGACTTGACTGGTTAGCCTGTTTACAGAGGCAACGCAAAGAGGTGGAACGGCAGACAAGCCAGCCCCCGATCAAGGTTCAGTTCCCAGAAGTGACTGATTGTTTCCCCTGATCGACATGGCTCCGGGGTTCACCCTCTAAACTCGGTACCGGAGACTTTTCTGGGAATTAAAGGCGGCCTGGCGTGATGTTGACCATATCACCCAAAAATGTGCCGCGGCCATGGAAAAAATATAGCCGCTAACACTATGAGAGTAAGACATGGGGAAACTTGTATTTATCATTACACCACATACAACTAGAAAGTCGTTTTGTTTTGAAACGTGGACATATTTATTCACCATCATCATCAAGTACCGGGCCTGCTGGCGTATGTGATCATGTCTCTCCACAACTTTCGCTCTCAACAGTTATTTATCATTTCTGTTGTTGACCTTCTGCCAAGCCATTCTCTTAAGCTGTCTGGTATCTTTTCTCTTTTCTTCCCTCTATCTCTTCGTCCTTCAATTTTTCCAGTTGTTACAATATATTCCAGCTGTTCTCTTCTCATTACATGGCTAAAAAAATGATGATTATTTCTTCCACACATTTGTATTACTGACCATAAAATGAGAATGTAAACTGGCTATCTTGCAGAAACAAGGACATTAGACAAGAAAACAGAACAGAGAACTGAAACCTTTGAAATGTGGATATATAGAAGAATAGGTAGAATTGGATGGAAAGAAAAGAAAACAAACGATGAAACATCTTAAAACAATTAACAAGGAAAAGAGAACAACTAAACACAATTCAAACAAGACAAATGCGATTTTTGGGCCATGTTAAAAGACACAACAGCCTACTAAAAGTAATCCTGGAGGGGAAAATACAAGGTAAAAGAGGCAGACCAAGACTAACATGGACGAGTAACATCAAAAGATGGACAAGTCAGCCTATGACAACCTGCACCATCAAAGCGAGAGACAGAGTGGAATGGCGCTCCATGGTAATCAACCTTTGATGAGGAGACGGCACTCGATGATGATGATGATGAGACTGGCGGTGATTTCCATGCTTGGGGGTTTTGTCTTCTTGGCCAGGCACGGCTCGTTCAACCTCTGACTAAGACTTATAAGGTTATATTACACCACAGCTGCCATCCTAATGACCTTCTTTTCTTCCTCTTTCCTTCCTCATTTGCCTTTCAGCATTGAGGAGAGATATAATTTGCGGTCTTTTGCTCTTCTGTCCGCCACTGCTGCTGTTATGTTTCCTAGTGCTTCTAATATTCTATTAATCCATCTTTTTTCGTCGTCGACCCTTGGGTCTGGTATTCTCGCAACGTTTATTGAGGGCTCGTTGTGTTGTGTTTTGATTACCCTGCCTTGTCATGTGGCCAAACCGTTTTATCTATTGTTTCGTTATATATTCTATGGCGGGGGCTATTCTTAGCTATTTTCTCAGTTCTTCATTTCTGATCTTATCTCTCATGCTGTTTCCTGTCATTCATCTGACACGTTTCATCTCAGTAGAGGTTATTTTTTTTTAAATATTGTTCTTATTATTGGTAGCACAACGTTGGGATGAGGATTGTAGTGTAGAGTGCCCGTTTTGTCTCTAGAGTTATTTCTTGTTGGACAATATTGGTGATAGCTGTTCAATGATTTGACAACATTTGTTGCATATTAATGGTAGCTGTTACTTATTTAGAGGACCCAGTATTGCAGTACATCTGGGCTGGATTAGTCATTTCCCAGCATCGCGTAAGATAGACGAACTCCAACTTCTCCTGTCACCATCATCAAGTACCAAGCTAGCTGGCGTAGGTGATCATGTCTCTCCACAACTTTCAATCTCGACAGCTATTTATCATTTCTGTTGTTAACCTTCTGCCAAGCCAATCTCTTAAGCTGCATCTTTTCTTTTTGCTCCCCTCTTTCTCTTCGTCCCTCAATTTTTCCAGTTGTTACAATATATTCTAACTGTTCCCTTCTCATAACATGACAAACATTTATAACTGCCTCTTCCTAATATTGTAAATTAGCTCTATTTTTACTTTGGCCTCTTTCATAACGTTTTCATTACTCTTCTTAGCTGTCCATGATATTCTCAACATTCTTCTGTAAAACCACATTTCTACAGCCTCTGTTCTACAGTTGTCTGTCCTTTATTAAAATGTGTTGCCGGGCCATCAACGAAGAAGAAACCTGCGACATTGATGAGTGCTACATGTTAGTCTATAAGAGCTGGTTATTATCGTGACGATGATTGAAAGTTTACTTTCCCCCATTAAAAAAAAATGTTGCTCGAAAGTGGAATTCCAATCTACTTTATGCGATTTTCAACTGTCAAACGTTTTTTCCCCTCTATATGCTGAACGTTGATCGGTCTGCATGGCCGGATTTAGACTGGTGAGACCCTAAGTTGGCTAAGTTAATTAAAACTTTTGAGGCCTTCCGTTAAAAAAATTAACACCAAAAGGTCTTTATCATAGATTACAAAATAAACAAATGCGAGGCTCTCTCAAACACTATTGCCCAACAAGGAAATAACTCTAGAGGCAAAACGAGCCCTATACATTACAATCTTCATCCCAACGTTGTGCTACCAATGCCAGACTTTGACCATAGATGCAAGGACAATAAGAAAAATAACCTCTACTGAGATTAAATGTGTCAGTCGAATGACAGGAAACAGTCTGAGAGATAAGATCAGAAATGAAGAACTGAGAAAATAGCTAAGAATAGCCCCCGCCATAGAATATATAAAGAAACAATAGATAAAATGGTTTGGCCACGTGACAAGGCAGAAAGATCAAAACACAACACAACGAGCCTTCAATAAACGTTGTCGGAATACCAGATCCAAGGGTCGACCACGAAAAAGATGGATCGATGGAATATTAGAAGCAAGCAATAGGAAATATAACAGCAGCAGAGGCGAACAGAATAGTAAAAGGCCGCAAATTATATCTCCCTTGACGCTCAAAGGCAAATGAGGAAGGGAAGAAGAAGTAAGGTTCTTTCTCAGATTGCGAGGCCCTCAGCTTATTATTTAGGCCTAAATCCGGTTCTGATTGGCTGTATACGATAAGACCATTGAAGCCAGGGATCAATTTGAAAAATAAATAAATAAATCACTGTGTGAGTGTGAACATTTTATTTCTAAACTTATTTTCCTTTTTAGATTTTTTCTCTCCTAAAGTTACAAATAAACACCCGCTAAATCAATGGACAACCCACAGATCATTTGAGAATAATATGCAGTAGCAGATTTAAGGACTTGCCCACTGAATGATAGTTTTAAAATCATATTAACTTTGGAAAGCTTATTTAGTGAACACTGAACATGAGGGCGGGGGTCTATTGACAAAGGGATCAATAACCAAATAAACTGAACATATAACTGTAAACTGCCAGCCTGGCAAGTGCCTTATCATCACGGGATTTCCTTAACACAGATATTACTTTACCTAACTATAAAAAAGAACAAAAAAATAACTATTTTATAGAAATTCGACACACAACAGCAGCAAATCATTTTTACTTAAATAATATGAATATAAAGTAGGACAAACTTGTCTATAATTTATACTTAATAAACAATTTTATTTTCGTGAAATGTTACCCCCATCCAATGACGTCATCAATATATGTGGACACATTTGTTCATTTATTGTTCCTGTATGTTTACACAATATGGCCGAAGGTTTAGACGAACTAAATAGCGGAAGGATTAGATATCAGATTAAAAATGTGCGGTGTAAGTATTAAATCTGCTTAATTTGTGTTTGGCATACACCTTTTGATATATTTTCCTAACTGCATTTCGTTCTTTAGCTCTCAGATATTGACCGATAAGATTGGATGCCGGATGTACTACACAAGACTTTAAAAAATTGCTTCAGTCAGTTGAGGAGTGTAGCGACTGAGACTGAAGTGAAATTGAAATAAAAACGGCAATGCCCAAAGTTTCGTCAAACGTTTTTTAAGAGCAGATTTTTACGATTTTTACAAATCTTATATTTGCATGCTAATTATAATTTATGAGCAGGACAGTTGCTTCATTCCATTCATGTTACAGTGGGTTACCGTTTAAATTACTGGCAAGTATCAATCACAGAAAACCTGAGAAGAGTGCAAGGAGAGTACTTGAGTTGAGTGTACCTGAAATTCATTGACTGACTGACTGAGATTACTGAGAGAATGCTTATGTCAGAGAAATAAATAGATATTATTTTTTCAATTCAGTAAGTAAATCACAATAATAATGGTGTACTGCAATGCAGTTGTGTAAAATTTAAAAAAATGCCTATACTATACATACAGTACATATACTAACTAAACTATACACTACTATACTATGCATCTAACAACATCATATATTAACTATTAACACTATCAGTGGTGTAGTCTCCAGTTTATTTTCTTAATTTCAGATACTTTGTTTGGATATAAACATAACAAACTCATTATCATTGAGTGCCTTCTCCGCAACGAAGGTTGGCTACCATGGAGCACCATTCTGCTCTGTCTCTTGCTTTGATGGTGCAGGTTGTCATAAGCTGATTTGTCCATCTTGATTCTTTTGATGTTACTCGTCCATGTTAGTCTTGGTCTGCCTCTGCCTCTTTTACCTTGTATTTTCCCCTCCAGGATTACTTTTAGTAGGCTGTTGTGTCTTTTAACATGGCCCAAAAATCGCATTTGTCTTGTTTGAATTGTGCTTAGTAGTTCTCTTTTCATTTTTAGTTGTTTTAAGACTTCATCGTTTGTTTTCTTTTCCTTCCATCCAATTCTACCTATTCTTCTATATATCCACATTTCAAAGGCTTCAATTCTCTGTTCTGTTTTCTTGTCTAATGTCTATGTTTCTGCACTATATAGGAATATTGAGAAGATGTAACATTTTGCTATTCTTAGTTTTAGCCCTGGTGTTATTTGTTTTGATGTTAGTATGTTCATCATGACATTAAAATTACTTGTTGCCATTCCTATTCTTTTGTTTATTTCAGTTGTACATTTTCCATCACTGGTTATAGTATGTCCAAGGTAGTTGTAGTTCTGAACTGTCTCCAGGTCTATTCCTTCTATTTTGATATCCACTTGTGGGTTTTGAGTATCTTCTTTGTTTATGATCATAGTTTTAGTCTTTTTGATATTCATATCTAGTCTATATTTTTTGCTTGTCATGTTTATTTCATTAAGTAATTGTTGTAGATCTTTAGGATTTTCTGCTAGCAGTACAGTATCATCAGCATATCTTGGGTAACAAACTTAATGATATCAAATTTTGGGGGTAATCTCAAGCAAATATGCTTAGGATGTAATCATTATTTTGTGCAATCAGTATTTAATAGTTTTAATTAATTTTTTTTCTTACCAAGGCTTACTTAAAAATAATTACAATTTTAAATGATGCAAACTGTAAAATGTGTCAGTACTATATTGTTGATCAACAAAATAATAACATTTTGTATCTCATACAAGAAACAGTAAACTTTCTCGGCTTTACTGATTACTCTCTCCATGACTATCTCATTGTGAACTGTCACAGGTCTTCTTTTGAAGAAGCCAACATTAAACCAATTCATTCCAAGACATGAGCTGTCTCAGGTCTTCTTTTGAAGAAGTCAACATTAAACCAATTAATTCCAAGACATCAGGTGTCTCAGGTCTTCTTTTGAAGAAGCCAATATTAAACCAATTCATTCCAAGACATGAGCTGTCTCAGGTCTTCTTTTGAAGAAGCCAACATTAAACCAATTCATTCCAAAACATGAGCTGTCTCAGGTCTTCTTTTGAAGAAGCCAACATTAAACCAATTCATTCCAAGACATGAGCTGTCTCAGATCTTCTTTTGAAGAAGTCATCATTAAACCGATTCATTCCAAAACATGAGGTGTCTCAGGTCTTCTTTTAAAGAAACAAACATTAAACCAATTCATTCCAAAATATGAGCTGTCTCAGGTCTTCATTTGAAGAAGCCAACATTAAACTGATTCATTCCAAAACATGAGCTGTCTTATGTCTTTTGGCGTGTGCTGAGACTGCTACGATGGGGACTACAGTTACCTTTCTTTGTTTGGGAGATGAGATATTAATTCGGATGATTACGCTGGCACGGGCAGTGAGCAATTATGGATTTTAATTCATTTGCAGTGATACCGGGGCCTTCCATAACCAAATATTTGTTGTATTTCATTGCTTACAGCAAAGCCACAACATATACATGTTTTAGCCAAACATATGTGACTCTATTATGATACAATCTTTTACATGTTTTAGCCAAACACATGTGCCTCTCTATTATGATACAATCTTTTACATGCTTTATATCTTGAGGTTAAATCTTTGTAGTTGAGCATTCAGGAAAAATTACCTTCATCTTGGTTCTGCATTTAGAGAGTGCATTTACGAAACCATTCTTTGGTTGTTTTGATAGTCTTTGGTGTGTGATTTCAAATTATTCAAGTGGGGGACTGGTTGGTCTCGAGGCAAAACGCCGGCCTAGAGACAGAGAGATTGTAGGTTCAAATCCCGGCTACACCGGTTGGGATTTTTATTTATGATTTCTCTCTGCGGCAACCACCCCAGGTCTAAGCAGCGACGTCCGGCTTGAAACATCAATTACTCATCGACGTAAAAAATATGAGTACCTCTGAAGTTGGAGTTATCTGCCTGTGCGGCGAGGGACCCCTGTGCACATGACTGCCAGGGGAAAATGGATTAACATGCAAAATTCAGTTCCTAGTCTCTAGGGACTTCGTCAGAGGTAAAAGCTGGCGAATGGGAAAAAAATATATTCGAGGGAACTGGAGTTGGGAAGTGACTTTAGATGCTCCTTTTTCAGTGATGTTGTTCTATAGTTAAAATAGAATAGAATAGTTAAGCATTTACAATTTAAACAAAATTATACAGGAACACAGTTATTTTAACAGAACTACTTAGAAAATCAACTATCAACAGCAGAAAACATTGTGAAGCAGAAAGCAAAATTCAAACTCGTACTTTACAACATAGCATTTTACCACTAGAGATTAGTGTGTCAATGAAAACTGTCAGCTTATTACTCTATTTCTGTAGATGCTCTTGTCTCTGCTGGCAAGATGTTGTGTCATGATTCAAACTTGTACCCCATATTTAGGCTTTCAGCATCTTGCCACTAGAGGTAGTACATCAGCAAAAACTGTTGTATGATTACTCTGTTTTTGTTGATATGCATTTGTCTCTGTTGGCAAGATGTTCTGTCATGATTCAACAAGATGTTGTGTCATGATTCAAACTTGTACCCCATATTTAGGCTTTCAGCATCTTGCCACTAGAGGTAGTACATCAGCAAAAACTGTCATATGATTACTCTGTTTTTGTTGATATGCATTTGTCTCTGTTGGCAAGATGTTCTGTCATGATTCAACAAGATGTGTCATGATTCAAACTTGTACCCCATATTTAGGCTTTCAGCATCTTGCCACTAGAGGTAGTACATCAGCAAAAACTATCATATGATTACTCTGTTTTTGTTGATATGCATTTGTCTCTGTTGGCAAGATGTTCTGTCATGATTCAACAAGATGTTGTGTCATGATTCAAACTTGTACCCATATTTAGGCTTTCAGCATCTTGTCACTAGAGGTAAGTGCGTCAGCAAAAACTGTCATATGATTACTCTGTTTTTGTTGATGCACTTGTCTCTCCGCTGGCAAGATGTTGTATTGTAATTCAAACCCTGATTTAGGCTGCTTGTTGTTTTCTATTGTTTGTTGATATTTCCAAGAGCGGCTAAAATACCTGTTTATCTAAAATTGATCTTTTTGACTTGTCTCAGAATTTTCCCTATAATAAATTTTTTTTAAAATTATTATTTTTAGTTTCTACTTAACCACACACCCTAGTGCTCTGGGTTCTATCTATCAAGTTATATAGAACATTAAAAAGTTATAATCTGTTCTTAGTGCAGTAGGTCTTGAGTTGAAAGTGAGTTTGAGGCATACCAAGGATGCAGAGAATATGGGTTGGAATCACAATAGTCACAAGTTTTTTTCATTGAGGGGGGTTGAAATAAAAACTAAGACCCAAACATCTCATGGTAACTACACTGGGCAAGTGGCCTTTATTCGCCAGTCCCATAAGCCCCCCAGCAGACCCCAGAAATGGGATAATGACATAAAGATAGTATTTTTTTTTTAATCCCAGACCCTAGTGCTGTCTGGGTTGTATCAAGATATAGAGGACATTAAAGAGATATAATCTGTTCTTAGTGTAGTAGGTCTTGGGTTGAAAGTGAGTTTGAGGCATACCAAGGACAACCTGTACATAGTTTCAGCTAAACTTGACAACACATGAAGGATGACCCAGTTGGGGGGGGGAGGGTTGGTGTTGCTACTCTGTAGAAGAAACAAAGTGTGCCATTAATTTCTATCTTGTTGATCTATAGCATTGTTTTAACAAACTTAACACATTCCGTACCACAAGCTGCAAAAACTGGTTCTAGTTACTAACGCACCAAACCATGGAGACAGTTTTCTACGACTTTTAATTTATTGATGTTTCTGAAATTATTTTCACTAAAACCTTGTATTTTTCTTATTTAGCCTTCTTTACGACTTCATACAACTTCCAGAGTAAATTGTCCAAACAAGTTGCTTGTTTCAGATAAATTTTCATTTATTTTCTCACTGTTATTTCAGATTTTAAAAAAAATTAGTGGAAAACAATCATGCCACAGTGTGCTAGTAAACCCCTTGATAAGGAAGTGGTTAAGTACCACTTCATGGTCCCCTAAGTACAAAAGTGCAGTGACCTCCAGTAATCAGTACATTTTATAGGTGTAACCATGTCATGGTTTTATCTCCTGAGTTTATGAAACAATGCATCAGAATATTTCTGACCAAAGACAAGAGGGAACAAACAGATTCTTCCTACTGTCTGTATTTAGATTAATTTTTTAGAAATAAACAGTGCTTTATATAAGACAGTTTTCAACATGTGTAAAGAAGTAGTAATAAACAAATGAATAGGAATGACAGAAGCAATTTTAACATTAAAAATATACTGACATCCAGGCAAATAACATTAGAGCTAAAACTATGAATTGCAAAACGCTGTATCTACTCAACACTCATGTATGATGTAGAAACATGGACTTCAATCAGAAAAAAGAGCACAAAGTAGAAGCCTTTGAAATGTGGATCTATAGGAAAATGGGGAGAATTGGGTGGATGGAAAAGAAGACAAACAAGGAAGTTCTGAATCAGCTGAAAAGTGAAGAAAAACAACTACTTAACACAATCTTAAAAAGACAACTGATATCTGTTGGATATGTGAAGAAACAAAATACCCTTCTAAAAGTTATCTTGGAAGGAAAGGTGCAAGGTAGATGAGGCAAAGGTTGACCAAAACTAAAGTGGACTGATAACATCAAAAGGTGGTCAGGTGAACCTATGACAATGTGCACAATCAGAACAAAAATAGAAAAAATGGCGCTATATGTGGACCAACCTTTGATGTGGAGATGGCACCCAATGAATGAATGAAGAGAAGTACAGGATGTTTTTGATATTTTTTCTTGCTTTTTTAATCTGAAAGTGCCACTTTTAATTTTTATTCCAACATGTGGCCTCCATTGATTTATATTTTACTTTGCTTTCTTCAACCCTTCCAGAGGGATGGGGTCATGGTAGTCTAATGGTACGACGTTGACCTCTGAACAGGAACGACCCTGGTTCAAAGCCCCAGATGGTGATTTTCAAAAAGAGGAAAAATTCAGCAGTAGTTTCTTCATGGTACCACCCTACCTTATAATAATAATAATATAATACAGTAACAAGTTAAAGTAATACAATAAATTAATAGAATAAAAGGATGGAAATGGCAGGACACTACCTTATAATAATAATAATATAATACAGTAACCTTAATAGAATAAAAGGATGGAAATGGCAGGACAAAATCACTAACATAGAATTGTAGAAATGTACCAGTCAAACACCAGTGGATAAAGAGATACAGCGAAGACAATGGTGCTGGATAGGACACACGCTGTGGAAATCAACTGAGAATATTACACAACAGGCCCTTTTTTGGAATCCCCAGGGTGAAAAGACAAAGAGGAAGACCAAGAAATTCTTGGAGAAGACAGACAGAAGCAGAGATGAAGATGGTGGGAAGACATGGAATGATCTTAAAAGAATGGCAAGAAACAGAACAACTTGGAAAGTGTTTGTTGAAGACCTATGCTCCACAGGGAGGTGAAAGTGTTTGTTGAAGACCTATGCTCCACAGGGAGGTGAAAGTGTTTGTTGAAGACCTATGATCCACAGGAGCTGAAAGGTAGAAGAAGACTACCCTTCCTTGTTTTCCTGGATAATGAGATTCAATGTCTAGCCATCTTGGATAACTGCAATAAACAGGAGGTCCTGTGTGTACTTGGGCACATTAAAGACCCCTTGTAGTTAAAATAGAAAAGAGTAGGCCATAATATTTGGTCACTGGAAATTGGCAGCAGAAACTTACCCATGCTATGGAATTCCAGCTGGGCTATGGAATTCTTCTGGGCTATGGAATTCTTCTGGGCTATGGAATTTGTGCACATTGGCCAGAGTTCTCCCTTGATTGTATCGAGGAGGATATCAGAGCACATATGGACTGCTTTTAATTTGCTAGGTTTTTTTTTAACTATCTCCAAATTTTTTTCTTCTATTTTTGTTTTAGTCAAACACCTAGTTATATCTTTAAGAATGTTTCTTTTTTTAAGATTGTCCTTTCCATGTTGCTTGCTTGCTTGTGTTTGCCCGATGACTAAAGGAGTACATCTGGTCATCAACCATCCTTTGATGTTAAGTTGCGTGTCTGTGTTGTGTTGTGGTTTGCAGTATACCTGTGATATTTGTGCCTTTTGGCCCAACACATCCGACTTTAGCATGACATTTTTGAGTACCAGGTTGTCTTCCCTCTTTGATTTCTACTCGCTTGGCCCGACCAGAAAGGTTAGTCTGTTATTAGAGGCACCATAGAGAGGTGGAACAGGGTTTAGATCGTTCTGGTTCACAGATCCTACCGCAAGCCATCAGCTGTGGGTTGCTGACAACTTCCAGATCTACTGCTGTGAGGTGTACCTTCGCCTCCATCCTTTCCATGTACATTTATTATCGTTAATATCCCCTCCCCTTCAAGAAATTGTGGTGGTCTACTGTCTTGGTCACTCTGGCATCTCCTATAATAAAAGTGTTACTTGAAAATATTGGAAGTCAAGCAGGGTATGGGAGGACTGGTTGCTGATATGACAGTGTAAAAGTATGTAACTATTGGGCAACATGAACTATTTGCATGCATACTTTGTATCATCTGTTTGAAAGAGCTGAATATTTATATAGCAAAGTACCCCCGTCACGCCAAGTGGCGTATAGGGAAATATGGTGTTAGTGACCCTATATTTTACAGACCTTCAGCACATGATTTTTGGGGTAATGTGGTCGGTATTTCGTCCGTGCTGCTTTACTTTCCCAGAAAAAAAATTTGGTACCCATTTAAGGCTGGGTGAACCCGGAAGCCGTCGGTTGGGATCGAACCCTACCCCTTGTCCTTTGTAGTCCAGTTCACAAACCACTGAGCTATCGCGGCTCCTGAATATTTATATGATAGAGTAAAAGTATATAACTATTGGACAACACGAACTATTTGCATGCATACTTTGTGTCCCCTGTTTGAAAGGGCTGAATATTTACGGAGCTGGTTAGAACACAGTAAGATTGACTCTAGTAATTGGGGTCAAGACACTCATCCAGCAGCTGAGCTGAATGCAAATAGCTGACTGCATGCATCAGGATCGGTAAACAGAGCTGTTCAAGACCATGCTCCACCTCTCAGCGGTGCTCCTGGAAACAGACTATCCAGTCTGGCCTAGTGAGTAGGGATTGAAGAGGGAAGGCAGCTTGGTACTCAAAAATGCAGTGCTGAAGTCAGATGTATTGGGCTGAAAAGATTACAGCTTTACTGCAAACCACAACACATCTAGGTCCACTTTAACCTTAGATTATGATACCTCTCTATGGCAAACATGTTTATAATACTGTAGTAAAATTACTACCACTTAATTGTAACATTAGGAGCTCTAAAGATAGTTTTTGCTTTAAACTTTTGGACATACAGCTGTATTTTTACGCTAGAACAGACACAGTGGAACTCATATTTCCTGTCTGAAATGGACTTATGACCTGAATCCTGAATTTGACCTCACGCATTGAATGTGTTAAATGTCAATTGGTATGGACACAGCAAGTCCATCAGTATGTTCGGCTAGCGTTATTCACTGCACTTCCCAAGTTGAAAAGGGTTGTTTGATGTTGGGCAATGATAGATTTCCCTGGTCACAAATTTTTTTTAAAAAGGGGAAAATCAAACAATTTCTTGAAATTATCAGCACATTTTTTCACATTATATGAGATCATATGTCATGAAATCGAGAAAATAAAATCCAACAATGGAAAAAAATCAAACACTCAGGGATCAATAGCAGTTGTAAATAGGAAGGTACATGGAGGAATAGGTGAATGTTTGAACATGGCAAAATGTCAAATTTGGAAGAATTTAATGCAGTAATTTTGACTATGGTATCATAATCTAGGGTCAACATCTTTTTAAGGGCGGATGATGAAGAGCACTATTCAGTTCTTTGGTAGTCATCATGTGAACATCAGAACAAGATTCTAGTGATCACTAATATCTTCTATAGTCATTATCATGTTCTTTCCCATAAATATTCATATAATCAAAAGATATAGGTCAACATAATTAATAATTGTTTGTTTGTTTCTTGATCTTTTCAGCTCACTGGCATAAAATGATGAACTTTTAGCACAATTATATGTGGTTGAATGAAAAGGAGAAAGAGAACAAATGATGAATCAAGGAAACATCAGTTCAAATCACCTGACATTGTCAGGCAGTAGCTCTTCATCCAAAACTGTGGCTGCTATTCTTAAACAAGCCAAAGACCACCAGGCTTCTTCAGAAGGAGCCCGGGTGCAACACCAGTCACAGACTGTGAAGAAAAAGAGCAGACATGGAAATGAAGCAAGCCAGCAGTCATCTAATATATTAAATCAGCTTAGCATGTCTAAAGGTAGCCCACAGAACCGTGTGGGCTCACCTTCAGTTGCTGTATCCCCGACCATGTCACCTTCTAGTAACAGGGGTGTATCACCACTGGGAAAGGAGCACAGTCACCCTGTCACCACAAAAAGCTCATCTCTGGGCCGTGACATTTCACCTTCACTATCACAGCCCAGATTGTGAAAGTCATGGCAGAGCCTGCAACCACGACGGCACAAAATCTTCTGAGATCGGCTCTACAAGGAAATATGACAGATCCGATGGGGATACTAAGTTCCTCAAAGACTGAAGGTGGTTTTGTAACAGTGGTAACATCAGCACCTGGATGTCTCACAGATTACACATCAACCAATAGAAAGTCACCAGCGAACATGAGCAGCTTGTCCCCAAACTCCAACAGCTTATCAGGATCTCATCACCAAAGCCACGCTTTCAGTAAAATACTGACTTCCATCGCAGGAGCTGGGGGATATTTAGGTCAGCCAGAAGTTGATCCTATAGACTCATTAATGACGGCATCAACTGTTGAAAACCTCCTGGCCTCATCTGATGGGGTCATTCAGACTGTCAATGTGTCTCACATTCCAAAGTCCATGAATCCCAACAGCACAAGTGTAGGAGCATTGCCTGGTAGTGCTTCATTAACGGCCAGCACTTCCTCTCGCTCAATCCAACGCAGCGCCATGGAGGTTGCCCAGCAAATAAAAATGGAAGCGAATGGTCAAAAGTCAAGTGCTCAGCTTGCTGCCTTGCGACCTGGCATGCAACAACAGCTGCGAACACAGATACAGAGTTCGCGTAGTATTGATGCACAGTTTACACAGAAGTCTGCATCTTTAACAGGTCAATCAACTTCGGCGAAAACATCCCATAAAGAAACTGAGCATAAGGTAAGTCAAGTCATTGATGTAAAGGTTATATCAGTTAACCAAGCAAAACCCTTCAGGTTCATTTTGAGAGCATAGGTGATGGTCAAGGTCTCTAATTCCATCTTTATTCTTGCACCTATTTTCTGTTTTCTTCTGGCATATGCCATTGTTCATGAGGGTTTCCACGGTTACTTTCTTCGTGTATTCCTGGACCTATCCTGTTTTCACTTTCCCGGTGAGTTCCATTGCAATACTTGTCTAACTATGTTGATATCAGGTTTTATAGAGATTTTAAACCAGTGCCTACGTCATTCAGATGGACATTCTTGTGTATTGTCACACTCAACAGGAAATGCAGGGAACAGAACTCAGTCATGATCAATGTGGTAGTCAATGGTCTAATCGTGGATAACACCGATGAGAATCATCTATACAGATGGATCTGTAATATGACACCAAAGGAGTGCATGTGCATTTACAGCCCGCTCGGCAGACAGAATAGTCAAGGAAGACAGTGGTGCATACGCTATGTCCACGAGTAGCATAATGATGGAGGTGATGGCAGTGACCAAGGCATTCAAATGGTTAGAGTCACAAGACTACACCCACGCCTGTATACTGAGTGCTTCGATGAGCATGATAAAAAAAGTGGAGGCGGGCTCTGTACGCATGCAATGTGTAGAGTCATTGCAGAAGTCCAAAATACATAAGGTCACCTTTGTCTATGTCCCTGAACACGCGGGAGTACGGGGAAATGAAAGAACAGACAGGTTGGCTAGCTGCGTTGTCATTGAGGATGGGCAACCAATGGATCAGGCGGCACATCATCGGTGCCCTCCGAGATGTGGGAAGAGCAAAGGACTTCGACAAACACAGATCAATGTCACTTCTTCGGATGATGGAAATGGGAGTTAAGTTGGGCACAGCCAGAAACGAGAAACTTAGTGGGCGTATAAGAAGACTTATCAACCAACACAGAACTGGAGTCGTCAGTCGCTGGACACTGCGGGACTTGCTGAGAAGGAGATCTGAGCACCTATGGACTTGTTCAGAGTGCAATGATGATGACCCGTAAATAACTCAATAAAGATTATAATATGCCAAAACCCCCTAGACGCCGAAAGACAAATGAGGAAGATAAAAGGAAGAATATGTTAAAAAAAAGAGTTAAATTTGAGAAGCAGTTATCAGAATTGTGCTCTCAAAGTGAGCAACTATCAGGTTTGTTCAGAAGTGTGCTAGTTGTATTGATTTCACTGTGCTATATCGCATTTAACTTTAGTTCAAAATGGCTGAAGCAAAGAAACACCAAATTACAGAAGAAAAATTACACTTTCAATCTTAGTGGCAAGAAAGCTACTTTTTTGTTGATCACAATGGTAAACTACAATGTGCTATTTGTTTCAAAGTGTTATGTGCTTCAAAGGAATATAATCTAAGCAGACACTACACTAGTAACATCATCATGCGCCATACCTGTTGGCGTTGGCGATCTTGTCTTTCCACAATCTTCTATCCACAGTGCATCGTATGAGTTCTGTTGTTGACTGTTTTCCATGCCATGACACCAAGCTATCCAGTATTTTCTCTCTTTGTCGTCCGCGATCTCTCTTTCCTTTTATTTTGCCAGTTGTAACCAAGTATTCCAACTATCCTCTTCTCATGATGTGCCCAAAAAATGTTGATTGCTTCTTTCTGATGTTTTTTAAGAGCTCCCTTTTTGTGTTGGCCTCTTTGAGAACTTTCTCATTGGTCTTTTAGCTGTCCAGGGAACTTTCAACATTCTTCTGAGAAATCCCATCTATGTGGCCTCTAATCGTCTTTTCATTTGTTTGTCTATTGTCCATGATTCGCTTCCATAGGTCAGAATTGGTTCTGTATAGCATCGATGAACTCTCTTTCTCATTTTTATTGATATAGATTTATTACATAAGATATTTTTCATTTTCTGAAATGCTATTTTGGCCTGAGCTATTCTGCTTTTTATTTCTATTAACATAGAACACATAAAACTCACTATGGTAAATACCACAGAACTATACGGAGTAATGTGTTTAATGACAATATATTAAATTGATTTAATAATTGAACTGATTGGAATGCAACAGAAAGGAGATGCCAAAGCTATATACAAAAAATTGAAGAATTAACAGGAAGAAAAGCACAATCAAAAACTGGATGTTTGAGATCAAAGGATGGAGAACTGTTGATTGAACAAGAAAGCTTAAGGGAACGATGGACAGAATATATAAAAGATCTTTATAATGATGAACGAACAGAAGTAAATATTAAGGATAATGGAGAAGGACCAGAAATACTCAAAGAAGAAGTGGAAGACGCCTTGCACAATATGAAAGCAGGAAAAGCTCCTGGACCAGATAATATAACTAAAGAAGAGATTGAAGCCATGGGTGATTTTGGAGTAGAAATAATAAAAAAAATATTTTGAATGATATATATTTATAACAGCCGGTATATACCAGACTACCTGCTCAAATCAAATTCATAGCCCTACCAAAGAAATCGGGTGCGATTGAATGCGATGATCATCGCACAATAATCCTTATTAGTCACATGACTAAGATATTATGAAGAATCATCATGCTAAGAGTGCGAAACAAAATCAGTCCAGCTATAAGTGATGAGCAGTGTGGTTTTGTTGGAGGTAAAGGAACTAGCAATGCCATTTACATCATAAGATCTTTGGTAGAAAGAGCCATAGAGGTGAAAACAGATCTATACCTATGTTTCATAGATTATACCAAAGCATTTAACAAAGTAAAGCACCAAGAAATAATCAAAATTTTAGAAGGCATAAACGTAGACAGCAAAGATCTAAGAATAATAAATAACATGTACTGGTAACAGACAGCGGCCATAATAACTGGAAATCAATTGGGAATTTTTCAACAAATAAAATAGGGTGTTAGGCAAGGTTGTGTGCTGTCACCAGATATATTTAATATGTATAGTGCAATTATTTTAAGATCCATAAGGGGCATGCCTGGAATAACAATCGGGGGTCATAATATAAATAATATAGGGTATGCTGATGATACAGTCTTAATCCAATCTTAAAAAGTGAAAATGAGTTAGAAGAAATGTTAGACATTATAGTGAAAAAAAGCAAAATAAAGGACTCAATCTTAATAGCAAACAGACAGAAGTAATGGTAAGTGCAAAATAAAGACAAGTGGAACAATGTTAAAACAGGTAAATGAATTTAAATATTTGGGAACTTTGTTAACCTCAGACGGAAGATGTACAACAGAGGTGAGATGCAGAATGGCTCAGGCAAAAGCAGCTTTCCAAAAAATGAGGAAGATACTGTGCAATCAATTTTGATAATAGAAACAAGAAAAAGAGTTCTTAAATGTTATGTAGAGCCTGTCTTAACATATATATGTGAGTCATGGACAATAGGACAACAGACAAGGAAATCACTGGAGTCTGTAGAAATGTGGTTTACAGAAGAATGCTGAGAATACCATGGACAGCTAAGAAGAGTATTAATAACGTTTTTGAAAGAGTAAAGTAAGTAAAGTACCCCCGTCACGCCAAGAGGCGAATAGGGAAATATGGTGTTAGTGATCCTATATTTTACAGACCTTCAGCACATGATTTTTGGGGTAATGTGGTCGGTATTACGCCCGTGCTGCTTTACTTTCCCAGAAAAAAATTTGGTACCCATTTAAGGCTGGGCGAACCCGGAAGCCGTCGGTTGGGATCGAACCCTACCCTTGTCCTTTGTAGTCCAGTTCACTAACCACTGAGCTGTCGCGGCTCCATTCTGAAAGAGGCCACAGCAAAAAGAGAGCTAATTTCCAATATTAGGAAGAAACAATCATCATTTTTGGCCATGTAATGAGAAGGGAACAGCTGGAATATATTGTAACAACTGGGAAAATTGAGGGATGAAGAGACAGAGGAAAGCAAAGAGAAAAGATACCAGGCAGCTTAAGAGAATGGCTTGGCAGAAGGTTAACAACAGAAATGATAAATAACTGTTGAGATCTAAAGTTGTGGCGAGACATGATCACCTACGCCAGCAGGCCCGGTACTTGATGATGACGATATTAAATTAACTGGGAGCACAGTAATTATATTCTTTGTTCTTATTTTCTGTGAAAAAATAACTTGTCTATTGGCCCATGCTCTCTTGCAGTAGGTCCTGTTGGCTCTAGGCAACAAAAGGTTGAACCACACTGATGTAACATATATAATGTCATAGAGGAATGTAGTAAGTAATTTCACAATACTAAGCCACATCATGTGAGGCTGTCAGTCTCTCGTCTTTCCCAACCCTAGTCAGTCAATTACCCATTTCATTGTCAGTTATGTGAAGCATGTCAAAGGATTAATCTAGCTCAGATCAAATCCTAAATTCACTTTATCGTCAGTCCAGCAAGTTAGCTACTTCTATTCTGTTCTGTTAATCAGTTTTATTTTAGTTTCTGTACAGTGTTGATTGTGGACACATCTGCTATTCCAGTAAGCACTCCGGATTGACCAGACCCCTTTTCCACCTTTAGACTCATCAGTCTCCCAATATAGATGTCATCGTCCCACCCATTCTCCTCCTCTTCTCTTAAGGAAAGAATCCAAAGTTAAGCCTCACTCTCTGCCAGATCTACAAGTGAACTTATAGACTATTTCATTGCCATGAACACCAGCGTGCCCTGGACAGGACACCCAGGTTAATGTTCTCAATTTAGAGCTGTCCAAGAGCTGCATCCTCTCCTGCCACAGAGATCTCTCAATCTTCTGTAGCATACTTTGCAAGTCCATCATCAAGCCTGCGTGATCCATGTTCTGTGCAGCCAACCATATAATCTTCACCATTGCAGCTTCTATCTCCATTCTCATGCTAATTGCAGTGTGCTGTCCTGTCCATAGGATACAGAACTGTCCATGTGGATGATATGGTCCTGAGGTGGTAACACTTTTTTTCGATGGATAGTTACCACTGAACTGTCCATGTGGATGATATGGTCCTGAGGTGGTAACACTTTTTTCGATGGATAGTTACCACTGAACTGTCCATGTGGATGATATGGTCCTGAGGTGATAACACTTTTTTCGATGGATAGTTACCACTGAACTGTCCATGTGGATGATATGGTCCTGAGGTGGTAACACTTTTTTCGATGGATAGTTACCACTGAACTGTCCATGTGGATGATATGGTCCTGAGGTGATAACACTTTTTTCGATGGATAGTTACCACTGCGCTACTGATTTCTCACTCTATAAAGTATATGGAACATGATGAAAACAGGTCAATAAACTGCAAAAAAAAAAAAAAAAATAAATAGCTATAGGTGGTACATGTACAGCAGAGGTGGGACAAAGACAAGATCAGGTATATGCTGTGCAATCTGAAGAGTGGAAGAAGTTATTGTACACCCTATCCTTGACAGTCTTCTTCATCTCCTTCTTCTTCTATCCTTCCTCTGCTGCCATTGGTGTCGAGGGGAGAAACAATCTGCGATTCTTTGCTCTTCTGTTGGCCTCTTCTGATGTTATTCCTCCTAGTGATGATCCTTGACAATGGTGATAAGAAACATATCTTTTCTATAGTTTGTAGATCCATCTTGACATGCAATGATAAATCCAAATAATGTGTTTGTTATTGGCAAGAGTTCATGCTACATTCTAGTCTTGAAGTGAATTTTAAAGATCGTGATTGTCCTTTTTCCTCAAATGTATTATTTGGTTATTGCTTGGCTATATTAATTGTTAGCTTTGTTGATTGTTCTTGTTCTTTCTCATCAAATGTATTATTTGGTTATATTAATTATTAGCTTTGTTGATTGTTCTTTCTCATCAAATGTATTACTTGGTTATATTAATCATTAGCTTTGTTGATTGTTTTTCTTTCTTCAAAATGTATTACTTGGTTATATTAATCATTAGCTTTGTTGATTGTTCTTTCTCATCAAATGTATTACTTGGTTATATTAATCGTTATTCCTAGCTGTTGCATGAAAGTGTGTGTTAATGAACTGATCTGCAAACATAGAGCAACACAATCCCTTAACTCTTCCTAGACACCAATCAAAACTAGCAAGTCCCATTTGAATACATTCATTTTCCAACACATTTTTTTTTTAAATGATGAAAGTCACATAATTATATTAGAGATCACCTATTTTTAATTGTCTGTTCTTATATCATACATCACAACCTTCAGGAATGGCAGATTTTTGCGTCAACATTAATATAAGATATCTGTATAAAGTAGCAAGCAAAATAAGCTGGAATGATAAGGAAAAAAAAATAAAACAGGAAAAATAAAGAAATTTACTTACTGATCCCTTGGTAATATAGTTAATCCATAAGAATTTTTTAGCGCCTCATATATATACATATACAACTCCTTGGTTAATATATCCATATTATTACAATTCAGGCGAATTTCCTCTCAATTAAAACACAAATAAATCTTTTATGACTCTTTGTGAAGGAGGTGGTCACTTTGTAATTTTAAAGAAATAAAAGTTCACAAAGCATCTGTGTATATATCTTATCTGACACCAGATTAAAGCTTTGCAAAATGGTGGTATGCTAACCACACGACAAAAGAGAATTCCTCACATAAACTGAAAAGTATTAAATTTAAAGCAGCTGAAAATGAATTTTGGACATATAAAATGAACAATTTTTGTTAATGAAACGTAAAGAACAGATGATGGTCATATGTTGGACATGTGATGAGAAGACATAATAACCGAATAGCAAAGCAAGCCCTCATGTGGGAAACAACAGGTAAGAGGAAAAGAGGAAGACCCAGAGAGACACTTGAGAAGAGCATTGATGAGAGAGGCGAGAGCAGCAGGAATCGGCTCCCTCAATGAGATAGAGCTGCTTGCACAGAACAAAGACAAATGGCAAGATTTTATAAAATATCTTTAAAAGAATTGAAAACTGCTAGAATAAAATTTAGAAAAGAAAAGGAGTATCTTGGTCTACGCCCTATAGGCCAGCTACAGCTCGAAAGATCAGTAGATATAGAAAATAAACAAATGTCATCCACGTCTGCTGGACTTCTACCCCATTTTAAATCTGCCTCTACTAAAGGTTAATAAACTAACAATGAAGATTAACAATGATATATAACATTTGTTTATATTGTTTTCTTGCAGACACTAGAAGCAGCCAATTAACAATGATATATAACATTTGTTTATATTGTTTTCTTGCAGACACTAGAAGCAGCCAATTAATAAACTAACAATGAAGATTAACAATGATATATAACATTTGTTTGTATTGTTTTCTTGCAGACACTAGAAGCAGCCAATTAATAAACTAACAATGAAGATTAACAATGATATATAACATTTGTTTATATTGTTTTCTTGCAGACACTAGAAGCAGCCAATTAATAAACTAACAATGAAGATTAACAATGATATATAACATTTGTTTGTATTGTTTTCTTGCAGACACTAGAAGCAGCCAATTAATAAACCAACAATGAAGATTAACAATGATATATAACATATGTTTATATTGTTTTCTTGCAGACACTAGAAGCAGCCAATTAATAAACTAACAATGAAGATTAACAATGATATATAACATTTGTTTGTATTGTTTTCTTGCAGACACTAGAAGCAGCCAATTAATAAACCAACAATGAAGATTAACAATGATATATAACATTTGTTTATATTGTTTTCTTGCAGACACTAGAAGCAGCCAATTAATAAACTAACAATGAAGATTAACAATGATATATAACATTTGTTTG
The DNA here is from genome assembly GCA_032433765.1 of Megaustenia siamemsis. Classification (NCBI taxonomy): domain Eukaryota; kingdom Metazoa; phylum Mollusca; class Gastropoda; order Stylommatophora; family Ariophantidae; genus Megaustenia; species Megaustenia siamemsis. Next base: position 11,549,959 of record JAVIAB010000008.1, read on the forward strand.
TATTGTTTTCTTGCAGACACTAGAAGCAGCCAATTACAGTCGAACCTGTCTAAGGCGACCATTCACGGGACTTTCAAAAACTGGTCCCATAGGACAGGTGGTCCTGCCTCACAGGTTTCACATAATAAATAGAGCGATAAAAAAAATTTTATCCTAAGCACTATGAAAACTAACCTGCAAATCAGCGTAATCCATGAGTAGAACATAGTGCACATGTCGGTCTACAATAGCCACTGGTTGGACACTTTTCATAAAACACGATAGTTAAACACACAAAAATAAAACACACATACACAGATTCCACTTATACTGTACATGTATCACTTTTGACTTGAAAAAAAATCCAATATGGTAGTCTGTTGTTTGACAGATGAAATAAACGATAAGTTCAATTTTTCTCTCAAGTCCATGATAACGTCTAGTATGTCAGATCTCCCGTTTGTTATTGAATAGGTGCGCAGAAGCTCCAGCATTATGTGCATCTGCGATAGTGTATGTTTTCTCAATGTCAGTAGAATCTTGTTCGTTGTCTGATTCACTATTCACATCCTCAGCAGCTAAAATTGCAGTGGCAGGAAGATCCCAGTTTGTTTCTATTGTGTTGCAAGTTTGGAGCCCTGAATCAATCATGGAGATGTCTGTCAATTGGTATCCAAACAATTCTTTTGAAAGGTTATCCAAAGCAGTAGAAATTGCAGTAGAAACAATTTGCACGTCGGTCTTTGATGCAGATTCCATGTGCGTCAGAGAATATGCGTGTGTTTCAGCAGGACAATGAAAACCTGCTTTACAGAAACACTTAAGGATGGTTGAGTTGTCCACTTCTTTCCATGCTGCAGCAATCCAGTAGACTACGTCCAGTAAATTGACCTGTTTCATGAGTTCGGTTCCGGAAGCATCCTTGTTTGATTCCATGACTGTGATAAGATGTAGAAGCTGTTTTTGTCTAAACTTTAATTTAAATGTCTGAATGACACCCTGGTCTAGGGGTTGAACTAATGCAGTTGTGTTGGGTGGCAGAAACTGCAGCTTAACATTCTGTAGTTCGATCTTGGGATGACAGGTAGCGTTGTCAACAAATAAAATAATGTGGCGCTTTTTTTTCTGCATCTTACGGTCAAAACTTTTCAGCCAATCTTCAAATATAGCTGCAGTCATCCATGCCTTTTTGTTGTTTCTGTAAATCACTGGCAGTGTGTTTATGTTGATGTTTTTAAAAATCCTAGGGTTAGCTGCTTTCCCAATCACTAAAGCCGGTTCTCGTTCCCCAACATGTTAGTGCATAGCATCACTGTTATTCGCTCTTTGCTTTTTTTACCCCCAGCGCATTTTTCTCCTTTGACAAAAAATGTTTTGTCCGTAGTCGCTTTGAAAAATAACCCGGTTTCATCTAAATTAAAAATGTCTTGAGCAGCGTAACCATAGCATATCTCGGATAATTTAGAAGTCCAGTCAGCCGCAGCACTCATATCTGAATCACCGACTTCGCCACATTGCTTACCAAACACAAGATTGTGTCTTTTAATGAAGGCCTCTAACCAGCCGTTCGATGCTTTAAAGACTGAGTTTTCCAATTCTTTTGCAAACTGTAAAGCTCGTTCTTTGATCATCGGCCCAGATAACGGAATTTTTCGTGCAAGTGCTGATTGACACCATTTCCAACAAAGTGTATTTATGTCTTCATTTCCCGTTTTCCTGCTATTCCTTCTTTTCATACTTGGTGCATTATTTTCAAAGTCATTCATATACTCGGCTTTTCTCTTTAACGTACGTAAAATCTGTGTCTTTCCCACTCCAAACTGTTCTGCCAATAATCGCGAACTTTTCCTTGCTGATTTTGTCGAATCACTGATATTCGTTCTTCCAGCGTTAATGCTTTTGGTTTTACACTTTTGACACTGGCCATTTCCTATATTGTGTGTAACACTTTTAAAATCCACAAAAATAATTCACTGAGATACTGTACATGTACGTGAATACACTCTAAGCGGGCAATGACTAATTCTTTAGTTAATTCCTGTAATTTATACGGGCCACGCAATGGTCTACTCTGGTCTAGACGGAACCGCGAAGTGATGTCACTTCACGAATCATAGATCTGCGTCTGCCGTGTTTCTCACACCAGTATTGACTGATAAACGTAACACGTCCCACTGTAATCTGGGACTCACTAAATACGGGAAAACTTCGACACCTGTAGACACCTGTGTCGATCGTTTATGGCTCCCAGCGAGACGGAGGAGGACTGGCTGGTCAGTGTATCGTTATCTCGGTCTATTACCCGCGTGTCGTAAACGGGATAAATAACATTGGCGGCGGTTAATTAGCCTGGTCTCTGGTCGCGTCATACGGTGAGCGCCGTAATCAGTGTTAGCATATAGTAAAAAACTCGGGGAAATTGTAGACCCGGTCCTATAACCAGGGAAACGCTTTAAACAGGTGGTCCTAAGACCAGGTTCGACTGTAATAAACTAACAATGAAGATTAACAATGATATATAACATTTGTTTGTATTGTTTTCTTGCAGACACTAGAAGCAGCCAATTAATAAACTAACAATGAAGATTAACAATGGTCCTAAGACCAGGTTCGACTGTAATAAACTAACAATGAAGATTAACAATGATATATAACATTTGTTTGTATTGTTTTCTTGCAGACACTAGAAGCAGCCAATTAATAAACTAACAATGAAGATTAACAATGATATATAACATTTGTTTATATTGTTTTCTTGCAGACACTAGAAGCAGCTAATTAATAAACTAACAATGAAGATTAACAATGATATATAACATTTGTTTGTATTGTTTTCTTGCAGACACTAGAAGCAGCCAATTAATAAACTAACAATGAAGATTAACAACGATATATAACATTTGTTTATATTGTTTTTTTGCAGACACTAGAAGCAGCCAATTAATAAACTAACAATGAAGATTAACAATGATATATAACATTTGTTTATATTGTTTTCTTGCAGACACTAGAAGCGCCAACCCTCTACTTGCATCCAATTAACTACATCTTTGTGCCCCCGTCGGTGACCAAACTGGCAGCAACTACTATATCTAGCCATCTACAACAGCAGCAAATGACAAGTGATTCATTTGTTTTCCAGTTATCAGCAGTTACATCTGCTTCTTCATCTGCTCCAGCGTCATCATCCACCACCTTGGCCAGAAGACCAGCTCAGATTATATCATCTGGGAAGCCATCAATAGAAGCACAACAGCAGCAGCAGAATATTGTTAGGCATCTGCAGCAGGGAAGCAGCCACAAACAGAGCCTCCTGCAGTTTCAACAGATAACTCTTGGATGCACCAACAAGCTCCACACCAAATGCAGGCAGACACCATATCACTTGCAGGAAACCCTAGTGAACTGAGATCTGCATTTGATAACAGCTATCTCTTGAAAGGCTTTTCCAACAAAACAATACAAATGACAACAAAGCAGATATTACTTTTCCGAACAGACTTGCCAGTTAAAACAGAGAACCAATCGCAAACATTGCCAAACACCTTAGCTCACAACATGGCTATCATAGAAGTGGTTCTGTGACTTCACAAATGTCTTCATTTCAGGCCATGTTATCAAAAGTCGCCCAAACCTGGCAAATAAAACCACAATATCCGGAACAGCAGAAATTTAACATCACATCGGGAAGGGAACACTCCAACATCATCTCTTCATGTAGCCTCTAAATACAGACCTGGTGAATCAAAACAAACTGCAATAGATGTCGACCTCGACATTGGGCAGCTAGCTTCCATTACAGGTGATGGAATGAGCATGCAAACTGATTCATCATCATCGGTGCACGCGGCAACAAAGGACATCAAGCACATTGGTCACATTCAAGTCTAGACCACCAGTTTAAAAAAACATTGTCTCAGAAGTCGCAAGCTCTACATCTGAGCAAACAGCAAACAGCTCTAGAGCTCTCATCTCGTTTACCACTGCAGGCAGTGAAATCATCATCATCATTTCCACTCCATCCTCAAACATCTTCATCCGCCTTAGCTCACATCCCAAAACCCATTGTTTCATCCCGCAGCATCTCCTCATCATCAGCACAACTTCATCTACTCTCCCACCTCCGCCTGACTACATACTACCTCCTCCTTACCCTTCTAAAATGGGCCAGCAATACCACCCTCATCTCCAGCAGCAACACACAGCAAGGCTTCTCAAACAGATCCAGCCAGGCAACCAAGCACAGCATCCAGAACCCATTCACATTCCCGACGAGTGGAGTCAAAATCCACACAGACCCAAATTACCACGGTTTATCTTACTCGTTCACCTCCCAACACATTATTAGTGGGGCTGACGATATAAACAAACACTTCATGAAAACTTAAAAGACTCCAAGAAAGAAATGGATATCTTCAACAAATCACATTCAGACTTATCCATAGATGGCAGCAGGGAGAAGGACACAAGTCAAGATATGCATAGGGAGATGGAAATGTCTGATGTGAAATCAGAAGTTTGATGAAGACGTTACAACGATGTAGACGAATGGATCCCTGGGCATAAAAGACAGTTGGTAAGTTATCTTTTAATATTTTGGTTCTTATATCAAGTAGTAGCATGGTCATTAGCTTGTTAGATAAAGGTGAAAATGTCCATCACACAGCTATTTCTCAATATTTCTCATTGATATTTTAAATTTCTCATTAATGGTTAGCTATTTCTGGCTGATATTTTAGATATTTCTCATTGATGTTTTAGCCATTCTCAATGATGTTTTTTGGATATTTCTCTTGTTTTTGTTTTTTTTTTTTATAGCTATTTATCGCTATTTAGATACTTCTTGTTGCTGTTTTAGATATTTTTGCTGATATTTTAGATTTATATTCAATGTTTTTTAGCTACTTCTTGCTGATATTTTAGCTATTTCTCACTGATATTTTGAATATTTCTCAACTCATTGTGACTTTACAATATACAGCTATATAGGACACAATGCGGAAGCCAACTGAGAGTATTACACACAGGCCCTTTTTTGGAATTCCAGGGGAAAAGACAAAGAGGAAGATCAAGGAATTCTTGGAGAAGACAGATAGAAGCAGAGATGAAGATGATGGGGAAGATGAAAATGATCTTAAAACAATGACAAGAAACAGAATGACTTGGAAAGTGTTTATTGAAGACCTATGCTCCACAGGAGCTGAAAGGTAGAAGAGAATATACAACTATGGGCATCCAGACAAACTCCAGGGCATATCCTACAGGATTACAGCACTTTAAGCACCATAAGAACACAAATATTGTCCACAGAAGCAAACCCTGCATGACAAAATATGGGGAAACCGGTGAAGACCTCAACTAACCGTTTTCTTTATGATCCATGCTGGCCTAAATGCATAGCAGTAGCTTATTGCCAAAAAAGAAGAAGAAAATATTTGTTGTTGAAATTTTAGTTATTTCTTACTGATATTTTACTTATTCTTCTTTCAAACTGTTTAGATGAAGTTATATCCTAACTTCTGCCATTTGCAGCAAAAAGTGGGATATTTCATGCCAGAAGGGGTTGTGTTGGTCACACTTTGAAGTTTGTGTTCTCGTAAAAATTATCTGCTAACCAAACCTAGCAAAAACATTAATTGTGGTAGAAAAAAAACATTTGTGAATATATGAAAAAAATATACTAAATCAAAACAAATAACACCAGGACTAAAACTAAGAATAGCAAAATGGTACATCTTCTCAATATTCCTGTATGGTGCAGAAACATGGACATTAGACAAGAAAACATAACAGAAAATTGAAGCCTTTGAATGTGGATTTATAGAAGAATAAGTAGAATTGGATGGAAAGAAAAGAAAACAAACGATGAAGTCTTAAAACAACTAAAAATGAAAAGAGAATTACTAAACACAATTAGAAACAAGACAACAAAGTTTTGGGGCATGTAAAAGACACAACAGCCTACTAAAAGTAATATTGGAAAATACAAGGTAAAAGAGGCAGAGGCAGACCAAGATTAACATGGATGAGTAACATCAAACGATGGACAAGTCATCCTATGACAATCTGCACCATCAAAGCAAGGACAGAGCAGAATGGTGCTCCATGGTAGCCAACCTTCGATGCGGAGATGGCACTCAATGGTGATGATTTTTGAATGGTGTCATGAATTTGAACCACTTACATAATCATCTTTTCTTTGACTTGTCCATGTTTGTGAAGTTTTTGTGGCTTATTTTTTTTACAGTACAGGATAGCCAGTTCCGCGCCCAGCTCCCCTTAGTCACCTCTTACGTAATGCCTGCAGGGAACAGCGCTACAATTCTTTAATCCCCTTTTGGGTCCCAGCAGCGCAAAATTATGAAATTACGTTAAATACAAAAATAACAATTTTCAACTCCTATGTTAAGTCAGTCCTGTTAATGACTGAAACATGAAGGAAAACAAAAATGACAATCACGAAGATACTGACCTTCAGTAATGGATGCTTAAGCAAAATAATAGGATGTGTTTGATAGAGAACAGCCATTCAGTGGACTCTAGAGGGAAGGAAAAGTAATCAGCAGGCCTTGACCAACCAGTTAAGGACCATAATAATGTGGACTAGACCCTGTGAAGAATGGACATACAAAGTGGAGGAAGGGACTGGTTGGTCTTGAGAGGCAAGATGCCGGCCTTGAGACAGAGAGGTTGTGAGTTCAAATCCCGGCTGTACCAGTTGGGATTTTTATTTATGATTTCTCTCTGCGGAGCTACCCCTGGTCTCAGCAGTGAAGCCTGGCTTGAAACATAAATTACTCATGGATGGAAAAAAAAATATGAGTACCTCTGAAGACAGAGTTATCTGCCTGTGTGGCGAGCGGGGGACCCCTGTGCACACAGCTGCCAGGGAAAAATGGATTAACGCGCAAAGTCAGTTCCTAATCCCTAGGGACTTTGTCGGCAGTAAAAGGTGGCAAACACAAAAAAAAAAAAAAAAAAAAAAAAAAAAAAAAAGTGGAGGGAATTTGTTGTGCCTACAAGATACCACAGCTGTAAATATTTGTTGTGGCTCTTCTACAGAAGAATGTTGAGATTATCATGGACAGCTAGAAGAGTAATGAAAACATTCTGAAAGAGGCGAGGCAAAGCACAGAGAGCTAATTTTCAAAATTATAATTTTTTGGCCGTGTAATGAGAAGGGAACATCTGGAAAATATTGTGACAACTGGTAAAGTTGAGGGACAAAGAGGTAGAGGGAGCAAAGAGAAAAGATACCAGACAACTTAAGAGAATGAGTTGGCAGAGGTCGACAACATAAATGGTAAATAACTGTTGAGATTGAAAATTTTGGAGAACATGATCACCTACGCCAGCAGGCATGGTACTTGATGATAATGAATGCTGTGTTTGTGACTCCTTCTGGCACATCAATCTAATTTTTTGTCTGGGTTACATTTGGACATACATAAAACTAATGATTTGTTTGTGACTCCTTCTGGCACATAAATGTAATGTTTTGCTTTACCCCCCTCTGGGATATAAATGTAATGTTTTGTCTTTACCCACTTCTGGGACATAGATGTAATGTTTTCTCTTTACCCTCCTCCGGCACATAAATGTAATGTTTTGTATGTAGCCTCCTCTGGGACATAGATGTAATGTTGGTCTTTACCCACTTCTGTGGACATAGATGTAATGTTTTGTCTTTACCCACCTCTGGGACATAGATGTAATGTTTTGTCTTTACCCTCCTCCGGCACATAAATGTAATGTTTTGTCTTTACCTACCTCTGGGACATAGATGTAATGTTTTGTCTTTACCCTCCTCTGGCACATAAATGTAATGTTTTGTCTTTACCCACCTCTGGGACATAGATGTAATGTTTTATCTTTAACCTCCTCCGGCACATAAATGTAATGTTTGTCTTTACCTACCTCTGGGACATAGATGTAATGTTTTGTCTTTACCCTCCTCCGGCACATAAATGTAATGTTTTGTTCTTTACCTACCTCTGGGACATAGATGTAATGTTTTGTCTTTACCCTCCTCTGGGACATAATGTGCTGTTTTATCTGTAGCCTCCTCTGGGACATAGATATAATGTTTTGTCTTTACCCACCTCTGGGACATAGATATAATGTTTTGTCTTTACCCACCTCTGGGACATAGATGTAATGTTTTGTCTTTACCCTTATCTGGCACATAAATGTATGTTTTGTCTTTACCCACCTCTGGGACATAGATGTAATGTTTTGTCTTTACCCTCCTCTGGACATAATGTGATGTTTTGTCTGTAGTCCCTCTGGGACATAAATGTAATGTTTGTCTGTGGCTCTCTTAACACAATAAATACTTCTCTGGGATCTTCTCTAAGATATAAATCTAATGTTGTGTCGGACCCTGTATATCTAATGTCGTGCATGATGCTCGCAGGGACAAGTGAAATATTTTGTCAATGGCTCCATCTGGGACATAGAACTAATTTGTTGTCTGTGCTCCACCATAATATTAATATAATAAATTCCACATAAATTTAATGTTGTGTCCATGATCCCTCATATAACATAAACATAAAGTTGTGTCTGTTACTCCCTCTACAACATAAACCTAAAGTTGTGTCGTACTCCTTATATAACATAAACCTAAAGTTTTGTCTGTTACTCCCTCCTCTACAACATAAACATAAAGTTGTGTCTGTTTACTCCCTCTACAACATAAACCTAAAGTTTGTCTGTTACTCCTCTACAACATAAACTAAAGTTGTTTTGTCTGTTACTCCTCTACAACATAAACCTAAAGTTTTGTCTGTTACCCCCTCTACAACATAAACCTAAAGTTTTGTTGTTACCCCTCTACAACATAAACCTAAAGTTTTGTCTTTTACTCTCCTCTACAACATAAACCTAAAGTTTTGTCTATACCCCTCTACAACATAAACCTAAAGTTTGTCTGTTACCCCTCTACAACATAAACCTAAAGTTGTGTCTGTTACTCCCTCTACAACATAAACCTAAAGTTTGTGTCTGTTACCCCCTCTACAACATAAACCTAAAGTTTTGTCTTTACTCTCCCCTCTACAACATAAACCTAAAGTTGTGTCTGTTACTCTCCCATCTACACATAAACTAAAGTTTGTGTTACTCTCCCTCTACAACATAAACATAAAGTTTTGTCTGTTACTCCCTCCTCTACAACATAAACCTAAAGTTATGTCTGTTACTCCCTCTACAACATAAACCTAAAGTTATGTCTGTTACTCCCTCTACAACATAAACCTAAAGTTATGTCTGTTACTCCCTCTACAACATAAACCTAAAGTTGTGTCTGTTACTCCTCTACAACATAAACCTAAAGTTGTGTCTGTTACTCCTCCTCTACAACATAAACATAAAGTTATGTCTGTTACTCCCTCTACAACATAAACCTAAAGTTTTGTCTGTTACTCTCCATCTACAACATAACCTAAAGTTTGTCTGTTACTCCTCCTCTACAACATAAACCTAAAGTTTGTCTGTTACTCCGCTCTACAACATAAACCTAAAGTTTGTCTGTTACTCCCCTCTACAACATATACCTAAAGTTGTGTCTGTTACTCCCTCTATAACATAAACCTAAAGTTTTGTCGTTACTCCCTCCTCTACAGCATAAACCTAAAGTTGTGTCTGTTACTCCCTCCTCTACAGCATAGACCTAAAGTTTTGTCTGTTACTCCCTCTACAACATAAACCTAAAGTTGTGTCTGTTGCTCCTCTACAACATAAACCTAAAGTTGTGTCTGTTGCTCCCTCTACAACATAAACCTAAAGTTGTGTCTGTTACTCCCTCTACAACATAAACCTAAAGTTTTATCTGTTACTCCCTCTGCAATATAAATCTAAAGTTGTGTCTGTTACTCCCTCTACAACATAAACCTAAAGTTATGTCTGTTACCTCTACAACATAAACCTAAAGTTGTGTCTGTTACTCCCTCTACAATATAACCTAAAGTTGTGTCTGTTACTCCCTCTATAACATAAACCTAAAGTTTTGTCTGTTACTCCCTCCTCTACACATAAACATAAAGTTGTGTCTGTTACTCCCTCTACAACATAAACCTAAGTTTGTCTGTTACTCCCTCTACAACATAAACCTAAAGTTGTGTCTGTTACTCTTCTACAACATAAACATAAAGTTTTGTCTGTTACTTCCTCTACAACATAAACCTAAAGTTTTATCTGTTTCTCCCTCTACAACATAAACCTAAAGTTGTGTCTGTTACTCCCTCTACAACATAAACCTAAGTTGTACTGTTACTCCCTCTACAACATAAACCAAAAGTTGTGTCTGTTACTCCCTCTATAACATAAACCTAAAGTTTATCTGTTACTCCCTCTACAACAAACCAAAAGTTGTGTCTGTTACTCCCTCTACAACATAAACCTAAAGTTGTGTCTGTTACTCTTTCTAAAACATAAACTTATAGTTGTGTCTGTTTCTCCCTCTAAACATAAACCTAAAAGTTGTGTCTGCTACTCCCTCAACATAAACCTAATAGTTTGTCCATGACTCCCTCCAGATACAGCCTTTCAATCAAAGAGTTTCCAACCTCCTCTGCTTCCCTGTGATGAACTCAACTTACAGGGCGTCCCTACAGGTCTCATGCAGTAGCAGTTCAAAGAGCAAGGTCAGTCTTATTTCTCTCATTGATTCAGTAGGTACAATTGTAACAGAGTTACAGATGAAAAATAACAGCGGCAGAAGGAATAGAATGCTAGACATGGTCGCATTTATAACTAAGCTTAGAAGAAAGTACAACAGAGGTGAGCGATATGGCTCAGGCAAAAGCAGCTTTCAATAAAATGAGGAAGATACTGTGCAATCCATTTTTGACAATAGAAACAAGAAAAAGAGTTCTTAAATGTTATGTAGAGCCAATCTTAACATATGGATGTGAGTCATGGAAAATAGAACAACAGACAAGAAAATCACTGGAGACTGTAGAAATGTAGTTTTAAAGAAGAATGTGAGTACCAAGGACAGCTAAGAAGAGTAATGAAAACGTTCTGAAAGAGGCCAAAGAAAAAAGAGAGGTAGTTTCTCTTCATTTTTTGACCATATAATGAGAAGAGAACAACTGGAATATATTGTAATAACTGGGAAAATTGAGGGACGAAGAGCTAAAGGGAAGCAAAGAGAAAAAATGGAGCTGCGACAGCTCAGTGGTTAGTGAAACTGGACTACAAAGGACAAGGGTTAGGGTTCGATCCCAACCGACGGCTTCTGGGTTCACCAGCCTTAAATGGGTACCGGACATTTTTCTGGGACAGTAAAGCAGCACGGGCATAATACCGACCACATTAACCCCCCAAAAATCAAGTGCTGAAGGTCTGTAAAATATAGGGTCACTAACACCATATTTCCCTATACGCCATTTGGCGTGATGGGGGTACTTTACTTTTTTTTAAAGAGAAAAAATATCAGACAGCTTAAGAGAATGGTTTGGCAGAAGGTCAACAACAGAAATGATAAATAACTGTCGAGATCGAAAGTTGTGGAGAGACATGATCACCTACGCAGCAGGCCCAGTATTGATGATAATGATAAAAGAAAGCTTGTCACCAGAGAAATAGATGTTTGAGAAAATCACTTGGAGTGACCAGAAAAGACAGAATCAGAAATGATATTATCAGAGAAAGAGTGGTCATTGAGACAATCCTAAGCACCATACAGAAACCACAAAATAAAAAGGTTTGCCTATCTGGAAAGAATACTTACCACACAAAGCATATTTTAAAGAGAAGGGAGGAAAGCAAGAGGTAGACCCGGAGTAAGATGGACAGATAAATCAAAGAAATGCAACAACATCAATTGGCAATTGCTGAAGTCACCAAAAAGGTGAGAACCAGAACTTTGTATCAACCCTTGACACCCAGATGGTTACAAGAGGAAGTGAAGAAGAAGAAGAAGTGAAAGAAAAAGAGCAGCAGTGTGCAAGATGTAAAAATGCACGATTAGACAATATCATAAAATGGAAATGATGAAATATGAAAATGTTAGTGGGAGTTGTTAGCGACAGTGAGACAAAATTAAGAGAGAGAGAGACCAGATATTCATGGTGTATGCAGACAGAGGATCAAAAGGAGAATGATTGGCCTAGAAAGTTAGGGAGTCATCATCATTAAGTACCCGGCCTGCTGGCGTAGGTGATATTGTCGCTCACAACTTTCGATCTTGACAGTTATTTATCATTGGCGATTCATGATTGTACAAACAAGTTACGATGATGGTTTCTGTTGCCTTCCGTCGGTTTATTTACAGTTGCTCTGCTAGCCTTTGACTAAAAAGTCTCACCCACAAGGCAGTAGGTTGTTTTACTCGGGGTACCCTCCTTAGCCTTTTACTCTCCCAAGCTTACCTGCAAGGCAGCATGGCAGCCACAGATGTACTGTTTACTTCATACAGTAGCAGGTAAAATTACGCGACCTGACACATTTAGGGAGTAGTTAATTATTATAAGCAACTAGGAACAGGTCTTGTTCAAACTGTGGTTTTACAGAAGAATGTTGAGATACCATGGACAGCTAAGAAGAATAATGAAAACGTTCTGAAAGAGGCCAAAGCAAAAAGAGAGCTAATTTCCAATATTAGGAAGAAACAATCATCACTTTTTGGCCATGTAATGAGAAAAGAACAGCTGGAATATATTGTAACAACTGGGCAAATTGAGGGATGAAGAGATAGAGGGAAGCAAAGAGAAAAGATATCAGACAGCTTAAGAGAATGGCTTGGCAGATGGTCAACAACAGAAACTGATAAATAGCTGCCGAGATCGAAAGTTGTGGAGAGACATGATCACCTACGCCAGCAGGCTTGGTACTTCAGGGATGAGGAACAGGTCCAACACTGGACTAAGTGAAATTATTAACAACAGATCCAACGCTGGACTAAGTGAAATTATTAACAACAGGTCCAACACTGGACTAAGTGAAATTATTAACACAGGTCCAACACTGGACTAAGTGAAATTATTAACAACGGGTCCAACACTGGACTAAGTGAAATTATTAACAACAGGTCCAACACTGGACTAAGTGAAATTATTAACAACAGGTCCAACACTGGACTAAGTGTGAAATTATTAACAACAGGTCCAACACTGGACTAAGTGAAATTATTAACA